>CAVNYN010233235.1:34604-155377 GCA_963692815.1 Nyctanthes arbor-tristis
CCCCCAAAAAAAAAAAAAACCCGGGGGGCCCCCCCCCCCCCCCCCCGCCCCCTTGTCCTTCCCACAATTCATGGGAAATATATAAATATATATATATATATGTATGTATTTATATTATATTATAAAGCTTTATTTATTTAGTATCTTGTTGATTAATTAGGTTAATTACACTATCCTAATTAACTAGATCGTGAGTTAATTATAGTTAACATGATTAGCTCACTTATTTATAGTTTATTTAGGTGGTTTATACTAATGCAAGTGTTATATTATTTGATATAGTTATAGCACCAAATACTACCAATCTAGGTAAGTACGACAATTCCACTTACAGTGCAAAGTTATGTAATATTATATATAATGTTTATTCTTTGTCTATGAATTGCTAGAATTATACTAAATGTTAATGTATATATTGTTATGTGCTATATTATATGAAATAGTTAGGTGATTCGTTATGTTATGTTAGTAATCACCGTAAATCATTGATAGTGGAGTTGCATGATTGCAGGAGATGTACTGCACCCTGATTTCATTGTTGGCTGGATTGATACACAAAGTGTTGGAGGCCTGGCAACCGGTGGATTGGGTATATATACTAAACGCAGTGTTGAGACCTGACAGTTGCATTTTAGACCTGACCTTAATTATTGATTATTAACAAGTCACTGTAGTTTCCTGAGTTGAGGCGAGGTAACGATGGACACTTGGAGGAGTTTCTGAGTCATGGTATTGAGGGCAAGTGCGCACAGATGTTTTGTCCTTGTTGTGATGAGCTCATATGGTGCATTATACAGAGATCTAAGCCCATGTTTGTTGTTGATTGTTATATTGTCATAGTTACTGAGTATAGTTGTCTATTAATTTATACTTTGTACTATAGATGGCACTTCTAGCGGATAATGGTTGGATCCGTACTGACAAGAGTCGAGATTTAAGAAGACTGTAGGGAAGTTTATGTCATGGGGACCACTACCCATTACGGTGCATCTACAGGATTGCCACCCCCTTAGTGATGATGATAATATAAATGATAAAACTGTAACATATGACGAGCGTGTGGATTGTCTTAAAGATGACTGAGGTCTACTTAACTTGTATGGGTAAATTTATCCGTACGAGTATGAGTGCTCGTTTATGAGTGCTAGTCGACTTGTACAACTAGTTAAAATCATTATAAATAATATTTTCTAGCGTGACTACTCTAAATAAGCTTCTATCAGTCATGTTACCCCTTTTGACCATGGCCAACATTCTAGATATGCCGTGTTAGAAGTTGACTTAATTTTTTGCAGTTACAAAGAGGGACGTAGAGCTGATCATTTTGTATGAAAACCATGTGATGACTTTATCTTATAAATATGGTGTGCTTTTAATATCTACTTTTCTTTTCATTAATTTGTTAAGTTAACGTTTCTTTTCTTTTTCAATTATTTCAACAACTTTTTTTATTTTCAAATATCAAATTGAAAAATAAAAAATTGTTTTTTGTTATAAAACCCCCTTTTCATTAATAAATTAACTAAAGTAAATCCCCAAGCGTCACAACTAGAAAGAGTGGTATTAGAGCCTAGGTTTTAATAACCTCCTTCAGAACGTGACATGAACATGATCTGTTTTTGGAACCTCGACCTGCTGGTAAGTGCCAAATTAGTAGAAACAAGATGGGACATTTTTGTATATACCTGCATTGAATAGTACACACTGTTGCATGATTATTATAGTTGGGTAATAGATGTGTACGTGGTTAAAAAAAGTGCATTTAGTAGAGAAGCTAAGGGCGATGATGCCTCTGAGTTCTAGCTTGCAGACTATGCAAGTCCTCCGGTCGTCTGAGTCGATTTGAAATAATTCTAAGACTCTCTGTTACTTCTGGAGGGACACTAGGCATACTGGATTCTCCGTGAGAGATATGTAAACTTCTTCTTCTAGAGTCCGTGGGAAGACTGGAAGAACTTGGAGCTCCTCTAGAAATGTTAACATTTCTTCTTCCTTTAATAGGTCTAGATGCTTTATATCTCTCTTCTTCTCCCTTATTAATTTCTGCTGTATGAGAAACAGGACGGCTAGGCCTTACCCATACCCCATTTCTTCGAGTACATTTTGCTGTTAATGGGGTAATTAGGGAAGTAGGTGGAGTACTTACTGCATTGGTAAAATGGGCATTGCAAAATCTTTGTTCTAAGAACTCACTTATAAGCATCCCATAATAAAGATTTCTTCGCTAATCTGTTCCCGTAGCTACCATTACCGTCTTGGGTACAATAGCAAGACACTTATTGAGCAAGTCACTAGTCATGATTTTCCATATGAACCATATGACTTCTAAATGCACCTCAGAACGCCGACCAGCTCGAGAATTGAGATTTTCACATATTATAGCTAGTAAAATTCTTTCATCAACACTAAGAACTGTGACACCAAGTCTGGCCTCCCGAAGGCTAGATAAGTTAAGTCTTTGGTACACTACCGTACTAGCTTCTAGCCGGTTGAAAGAAGGATCATATACTACTCCCGTATTGGGTATTCTAATAACTTGTATTGGGTATTCTAATAACTTAGGAAATAACTTCAGAAGTTATTAATGTACTGGTATTGGAGACAAAAGTCACAAAACCATCAGGGCCGTGAGTCTAATATTTCCCTCGTTATCACGACCTTTAAAGGTAAAATTAGAATAAAGCACTTGTACCTAGTAGATATTAAAAGCACACCATATTTATAATATAAAGTTACCACAACCTTTTAATACAAAATGATTAGCTCTACTTCCCCATTTACAATTGTCAAAAATTAAGTCAACTACTACCATACGCCATACCTTGCAAAGGTGGCCAAGGTCAAAAGGGGTAACAGGACTAGTAGAAGCTGATTAGAACAGTCACACTAGAAAACACTCTTTACAATAATTTTGCCTAGTTGTACGTGTCAACTGGCACTCATACTCGTATGGATAAACTTACCCGTACGATTTGAGTAGACCTCAGTAGTTTTTAAAACAAAATCCACACTCGTCATATGTTGCAGGATTATCATTTATATTATTGTCATCATTAGGAGGAGTGGCAATCCTGTAGACGTGAGGGCAATGGGTAGTGGTCCACGCGACATGAACTTTCCTACAGTCTTCTGAAATCTCGTCCCGTTTGTCAGTGGGAATCTAATCCTTTGTCTATTAGAAATGCCATCTACAGTACACAGTATAAATTAATGAGACAACTATACTCAATAAGTATGATGATATAATAATACACAACAAATGTTGGCCCAGATTTCTATATAATGTACCGTATGAGCTCATCACAACAAGGCAAAACATCCGTGCTCACTTGCCCTATTGGAGGGTCAATACCATGACTCAGAAACTCTCCCAAGTGCCTGTTGTTGCCTCACCTCGGGAGGAAATGATAGGGACTTATCAATAATCAAGAATCAAGGCTAGGCCTGAAATACCCTTTAGGAAAATGTATTTGCCTAGACAACAATCAAATCAAGGTGCAGTATTCAAATATCTCATGCAATCGTGTACACGACTACCAATGATATACGATGATTACTAACATAATATAAAACGTGTATCATGGCTAAATTAATTCAATATATAAACAATATAAAAAATAAAAAAAAAATAAATATGATTGACTGCATGAGTTGCTAAAATTATTATTAACTTTAACAATAAAGTTAACAAGTTGTTAAAAAGATTCTTTTATCAACTTCATTAACACTACCAATGAAGCTATATTTTTGAGTTGTTAACTAATAGATATACTAACACTCTAATTTAACACTATCAGTGTTGATGCTTTAACTATCTAGTTAATTAGGATAATATAATTAACTTAATTAATCCACAAGATAATAAATAAATAAAACTTTAAAATATAATTGTTTCAGAAGAAAAAAAAACTTTATAATATAGTATATATTTATATATTTCCCGTGAATTGTGGGAAAGAAAAGTGGCGAGCCCGCAAAATAAAAAGGAGGCGGGGCCCGCCCCGATTTACAAAAGAGGGGAGTCGGGCCTCCTTTAAATGGGAGGCCCGCGCCTAATAAACATTTGGGGGATGGGAAATTGTTACTTACCTGAATTCTTTTGTGTAATTTTTTGTTTGACGCTACTGATCTTTATCGGTCAAATTAGGGGCTTAAGATGTGATTAATTTTTTATTAAAATTGCACCTTTGTCATAGAAAATTTTTTTATTAAAATTGCACCTTTTTTTATTAAATTATATGAACGTCATAGAAAATTATAAGAAATTATAGAAAAGCGGTTTTAACATTCAAGATGTTACAAAAAGTGTTGGATATTTTACTTTAACATTATTACATTGAGGATACTCGTATCAATTAATGGTGAGAAGTGTCAAAGACAATGTCTAATGGGTCATCATCTAACATTAATTGTGTCACATAAACGCTTTTTTATCATTTATCGAGATAAGTGTTAACATTCTATTTCAACATTATTAGTTATTACACTGTACCTGCCAACTTTGGCAAATCAATGGCTTCAAGGGAACAACTGCCTGAGGACCAATACTTATGAATGACTTGGTCAGTTATTTTCTGATTCTCCTTTTGCAATTTCCATATTGTCCAGATTCATAGAGTCAAAGTCAGGACAATTTTGGGCTGATTTCTTTTCCATAATTTCAGCTTCCCTCAACACAAATTCCTGGCGTTGCCTCTAATTGCTTCATTGGCTAGTTTTTCGAGGTAAAATTTAGTATCTTATTACGTTCCTCTTTCTTCTATATATAGCTTCCGTCGCGGGGTTCAGCATCCATTCAATTTTGCTATGTATACTAGTTCCACCCGCAAGTGCAAACTACTCAAAAGACCGTGTGCTATCACAGCCAAATGAAAACCTTTTAGTATTATTAACATTGGCAGAAAGAATTCTGGCCAAATGCAACCTACAGAATTCCTATGCGTCTCGTGGGCGGACTTATTTCATATCGTAATTTTGAACTGTGGTTCGAGATCATTCTGGGCTTGTTGAGGCAGCTTTGTGGAGTCAAAGGCATTGTCATCTATCCGAAGAGAATGGCAATCATTATACAGGATGGAGTGGAACTTGAATGAACTTATAATTATGGCTGGAAACTGGGGAGCTTTGAGTGTGAGTCGCTCAGGGTTTATCCGAACACTTTGTTTTGGACGTGAGGCTAGAACCTCAATGGTTCATCTCTGTTCTTCTGCTTAATAATCTTTGAATTTAAACAAATGCTGAAATTGCTTTTAGCATCATCCGTTGCCGTCCAGAGGTTAGGATATCTGGCTTTCACCCAGGAGACCCGGGTTTGATTTCCGGCAAAGGAGAAACTATATTTTCAATAATAATTCACTGTTAAATTTTTGTTGAAAACGGATTCCTTTTACTTTCTGATTCACATTTCCTCTTGAAACGGTAATCTTTCATTGTTATTTTTATGCAGCACCTTCTTTTGTTGAATTTAAGAAACAAAAGTTTACGTAAAAGGTTTTTTTTTTCTCTCTCTTTTTTTTTTTTTCTTTTTTTTCCGTTTCTTCTTGGGACGGTAATCTTTCATTTTTATTTTTATTTTTATACAGTACTTTAATTTCTTTCTTGAATATTTGAAACTACAACATTGAAGAAGACACGCGATCAAGTTATTTTTGCAGTATATGTTAACAAGTTGAGTTTAAAATTGCAAAAAGTTTCATATTGTTGCCTATCTATTGGAAACTAAGGGTGGGTTTGATTGTAAAACATTGTCCATGGAAAATGTCATTTTCCACTAAATTTTTCTCGCCCAATCAAACAGTGTTTTATTTTCCATGGAAAATGTTTTCCATCTTAAATAAAAAAGTTGAGATTTTCCTTGAAGTCTAGGAAACTGAATTCCCATGGGGGAAATGAGAAAACATTTTTCATAGAAAATAAATTTCAATTCCTTTTCCAGTATCCAATCAATCACAGCATAAATGTTTTATACAAATCTCGCCCATTATATATTAGTGTTAGTTAATAGTAATTTGTCACATGTACACAGTGAACATTTTTGCATTTAATTTATAAAATGTTTGGGTCCGTTTGGCTACAATTTAAATGGAATATTGTTATATTCAAATCATCACATGAAAATATAAAAACATTGACATATTTGCATAGAAAAGTAATATATATCCGATCTTGTTAAAATTTTAAATTAAAAATTCAACATGGTTGTTTTGTTAGTTCAGATTGTATTTTCCGTCGTTAATTACCAACGGCTAGCTCAAGATGTTAGCAATTTTTTACGGCTTTTCCATACCGTTAGCAATTTTTTACGAGTCTTTGTGTATTCTGTTGGTAGTTTCCAACGGGTTACTAAGGCATCGGAAATCTTCAACAAAATTTTTTTGAAAGAATAAAAATGCATTTTAACTTACGAATTTAACTATCGCAAATTTGTTCTTTAAAGTGAGTGCGTGAATGGAATTTTTTTTTTTTTTTGAGTCAAAAGAAGGCATATCATTATACAAAACGCCAATTACATCCTAGGCCAACTCCTGGCCGACCTGACCAAAGGACGAAGGCGCCAAAACATACGAAGCCCATAAGACCTTCAATCAGATGAGACTCCAATCAGGACCTCAGCCAATTGAAGCCCAAAACGAAAACTGACCCACCTGAAAGGAAAAAAACGTACTCAGTTAAACAAACAATTGAAGCCCAAAGCCGAAAACTGACCCAATTGAAATTAAAGAAACAGACTCAATTAAACAGACCCAAATCGATGACACAACAGAGACGATAGCAAACACAGACTTCGGCTACTACCATCAACTAGGCAACAGACACCGGCACAAAAAAAAAATACCGACACAGATTAATGCAATGACACTAGAAATCAGATAAACCCAGCTTGAATCAAATTCCTCATGGAAAAGATTCGATGTCCTCCTCTCTAACAGTTTGGTATCCCAATCTTTTCACTCGATCAATAGCAAAGGCTATCAGGCACGCTGGGTGCTCCTTGGTGATTTTCTCTATGAAAATACGCCTACCCAATTGACTCCTGGGGATGTATGGGAAGAAGCGGAAGAAAATGGTAAAAGCTTCAAGTATGTCCAGAAGAACTCGATCACAAATGCAATAGTGGTGCTCATCCTCAAAAATCTCGGCAGAGAGTAGGCGGTGTTTCATCTCCCTGAAGTTAGCTGGTTGAAGGTAGAGATTCTTCATGTATGGATATGGGTCCATCACTATATCTAGGGCAACTTTCACATGGACCAGTGGGAGGGGGTATTGGGAGCCAGATAAACATAACCATTGCAGATTCTTTTGCAGAAAAAATTTAAGAAGTTTTTCTTCCACCAAGACATTACAGTCAACAATATCGACGTTCCTCCTTTCCACATTGAAGACGTACGTAGTAACATCTGTAAGGAAGATTCCAACTCTAGGCTTAACAAATAGGTCTGGTGTGTATTTTCTGTTAAGGACTTGAACCACAATCCAAGGAGGGAGGTTTTGATTAAGGGGAAAATCTTGGAAGGGACTTTTAGAATAGAGAGCCATTTCCAACTTCAAGGCAGAAATTCTCAAACTGTAAGATGAAGATGTGCAGATATCTATTGGGCAGAGGGTCTTAAAAAGAGGGATTTTCCATTCAAAAATGGAAAACAGAGTAGATAGAGCCTAAAATAGTTGTCAACAGGCCTTTCTTGGAAGGTCTCATTTACGGGATGCATTTCATCTATCGAAGAGTCTCTGAGACACGAAAAGGGCAGCTGAGAAGCTGACTTCCATGAGGTCAGAGGGATTTTCTGATCAAGGTAAGAGTATGCTATGTACCTTATGTATATATGCCTTTTTTTCTCATTTTCTATGATCTCCTTAAGGGAACCAGAAAGTTGATTTGAAATCCATTGAAATGTCACTTTGCTTTCAAATCCCTTAAAGGCAAGGTAATCAGCAGCAGCATTCCCTTCTCTATAACTATGCTTGAAACGCATCTTAATATGTCTAGTTTGGTTCCAAATGAATCTAACAATATGGCAATATTTCCAAAGACAGCTTACCAGCCTGTTTAGAATGGAGATAGCTTCTAGAGAAGCTGTTTCTAAAATCATGTTTTGACATTTGATTTGGCTCCCCGCTTCAATTCCTTTGAGAATTGCCTTGAGTTCTACTTCAAGGACTAATTATTTGGGCCAATAGGTATAAAATCCACTACGCATATTCCCCTCATGATCTCGCAAAATACCTCCTCCTACAATCTGCCGTATGTCTTTACATCTAAATCCATCTCTATTAAGTTTAATCACACGTTCAGAGGAAGTTCCCAAGGCCCTTCAATATATCTGGATTTCTGAAAACAGATCTGTGCCTTGATTTTGATAACATAGACCTCATCCCCTTTCCAATGCTAGGCTTGGATTAGACCACCCAAATTCATTTGATAGATCATCTGTTCTACCTTCCAAATGATTTTATCCCCATTCATGCAAACTTCATTGTACTTGGCATTATTTCTACTGAGCCAAGAGTACCAAAAAACCAACAATGGTATAATCACTCTAATATGACTCGAACTAACATGTTTACTAGAATAAAACCAGTAGTTGAGCATCTCATGGACGGATTTTTGCACAGTAAGTAGGTATTCCCAAGGTATTAAAAAAATAACCCTAAACCTTCTGAAAAATATGATTCTCAAGTAATACATCCTCAACTGTTTCCATCTGATCACAGTACTGACATCTGGAAACAATATTAGCCTGGATATACTTGCATAGCACCATGTCAATAGGCACCCATCCTCTCCACAATCTCCATATGAAGAGGCTGATTTTGAAGGGATATTTTTGTGCCAAATGATCTTACAGGATATTAGTTGAGCACTTCCCCTTCTGATTAGTTCCCATGCATTTTTGGTAGAAAATTCCCTCTGCTTATTGGCCTTCCAAACTGCTTGAACTTCTACATTTCTGTCCAAGGGTATGGTAGAAATTTTATCAGCCACTATCATTGGTGTGACAATTGCCACCTTTTCTTTGTGCCATATGTTTTGAAGTAAGAAATCTTTCACCATTACCCTCTTGTTGCCCAGAATTGGCAACCATTGTTCAAGGGCTTTTTCTCTATGCCAATGATCTGGCCAAAATGAAATGCATCCTTCTCCTATACTCCAAGCAGTGTGTCTTTTTGCAACATCAGTAGCCTTCCTAATTCTCTTCCAAATACTTGAGTTAGCAGGTTTAATGTTTGTGTTCATTGGATGAGCCCTCTAACAGTATTTTCCATACATCATGCTGGCCTACAGACATTTTTGGTTCCTAAATTTCCACCAAAGTTTGATAGAGAAGCTCTCAATAAGATCGAAAATTCTTCCAACGCCAATCAGTTCTTCCTCCGAAGCTTTACATACACTACTCTATTTAGCCTAATGTAACTTTGTAGAACCATCCGTACTTCCCAGAAGAATTTAGCACAGATCATTTCAATTTCTTTGTAACTAAGCTTTGGAGAGTTTGCCAGTTGTAAAGTGTATATAGGAATTGAGATCAGGATACTCCTAATTAATGTCAGCCTAGCTCTCGGAGATAGAAGTTTCATCTTCCAACCACTAATTTTCCTTTTTAATTTGCTCCACCAGGTAAAGATATAGTGATCTCTTACTACGTCTGTTATGCAATCTGATACCCAGATGAGATATTCGATCCCTAGGTTAGGGGAGTAAAGTCTCAACTACCAGGCTAGTCTTATGTTCTTGTCATAAATATGTATCTATATCATATTTAACATATAATTAGTCGTTGCAATTTAGAAGATAATTAAGACATTGTGCATATATAATTTTTAATATATTAAATATGATTTTTTTTTTATATTCTGCATTTTTTTTGTACTATCGCTTTAAAGTTTTGCCACTAATGTTTTACATGTAATTTGCAAGTTTGAAATGTTTAAGCAAAATCAAAAAATAATTACAATCATTTACAAATTAAATATTTTTGTTGATATATAATACATATTTTACAAAATATAATATATGTATAATATCTAGTATATTAAAAAACTACATATACGCACAATGTTTTAATTATCTTCTAAATTGCAACGGCTAATAATATGTTAAATATAATATAGATACATATTAATGACAAAAAAATAAAAATAGCCTGATGGTTGAAACTTTACTCCCCAACCTAGGGATCGAATCCCCTGCCCTTAGATTTGCTCCAATAATTATTAACCACACGCAGTTGGATTCAGGTAGTGGTTGAGCCCACGGGTCAGGTCGCGCACGAGCGGGTGTAGACAGTGGGTTGGCACTTGGCTGGTTAATCGGGTTGGGTTTAGTTGTATTAAAAAATTTGATTTTTTATTTATTTTTCAAATATTACATATACGTGGCCGTTGATGATCATCAACGGTAGGTTAAAAGCTGTTGGTAATCACCAATAAGGTCATTATTGAGGGCCGTTTCTGATGGCCACAGTCCTTGCTGGTCAATATTAATGACGGATTTACCACATTCACCGATGGATTTGGCCGTCGGCAATCGACTTCTTGTAGTGATTTAAGTACAACTTTTAGGTATAAATAAAAGTTTCCTAAGAATTGCTACCATCTTGCGTATTCCTATAGTTTCCTTATTTTGCTAGGTTTTCTCACTTAATATAAGTTACCTTTTATAACTTGACTTGTTTAAAGGGTAAAAGACAACTATATATATATGAGAGACGCATGTGCTGTGAAAAATAGAGAGGAGCACACGACACGAGATCAACAACATTTCAGCTTGCAAAAGTTCTTAACGCTATACAAGTTGTGGTCATCACCTTTGTACCCAAAGTTTAGATTGGAGATCAAAATCGGTTCTTTCGAGAAATCCACATGAAAAAGAAAGGATACGGGAGTGCAAAAAAGTAATTTCTCATCTCATCTATGACAATTCTTTTGCATAGACTAATAATATATGATTTTTCAAAAATAAAAACAAGGAAGAAAAAAAAGAAAAATAATTAGGATGATATATAAGAAAAGAAGTGTTTCCTCAATTTCTAATTATAAGGGGAATCTAGATATATATTATAAACTATGTGCATAAACTATGTGTTATCACGATAATATATTATTTCAGACATTGAACAATTTTTTTTGAACAAGTTTTATGTGATATAATTGTGAAAACTAAAAGAGATTCATATTCAATAATAATAAAATGATTACAAAGACGACTATTTATAATAAAATACGACAAATCCCAATGTCCCAAACTGTAACCTAATAAGATAAAGTACCAAAATACCCATAACAAAGATATTTAACCAAATAACACTTCTAACTAAATAATACTTCTAATACCCCAGTCAAACTCGTAATGGTCATCATCAAGAGTTTACCAAAAGGCAAAATAAAACACATTAGTTTTTGACATTTCATCTCCAAGTAGGGTTGAGGCAGGTCATATAGTCTATGATCAACTTGGCAACTCTTCATCATAATAGTAGCAAACAGCTATCCAAGTGCATAGTCTTTATAACTATGGAAAGAGATCCAAACTTCAGCAACCAATTTGATATTAACTGGACACGAAAATTGAGAAATAAGAAGAGAGAATCAAATTCCAATTCCAATATAATTCCAATTCCAACTATTAATTGGATCAAATTGGAGAGGCAATTCAAAATATATGAACACCATTCACATCGAGTTTCACCTCTGATTAACCACAAATGAAATCACTTTTAATCATATATAATGTACGAATTAGATGCACACTACTGCGACAGAAAGCTGACAAAAACCTCATTACCCACATCCCAAGAAACCCCGCCAATCAAACTTGAACAGCGGCATCGGGACACGAGGCGAGAAGGCAATTTGTGCTACGAAAGAATTGAAAAGACAATGGAAAAACAAAGAAATCAAAGACAATAACGGAAATAAATGAAACAAAGGACTTTGCCAGACGAGAGCGCAATGCCGCTCGCTGGAGAACGAAAGTAACGATAGACCTAGCCCAAAATCGATGCTCTCATACCATGTGAAAACTAAAAATGTTTAATATTCAATAATAATGTGATGGTTATAAAGACGACTATTTATAATAAAATAAGATAAAACCTAAACTGTAACCTAATAAGTTAAAGTACCAAAAGTACCTATAACTAAGATATTTAACCAGATGACACTTTCAACCAAATAATACTTCTAACAATAATAATGTTCTAAAAACTAGAGCGAGAGCAAAAAAAAATGTTTAATTTATAATTATACATTTTTATTGATAATTTAATTTTTAAAAAAAAATCATGAAATCCATCATAATTCAAAGGGAAGAGATCGAATTTTGAGGAGGAAGTTTAGTCAAATTTTTGAAAATCATTCAGGTTATCATGTTTCATCAATGATGATAGGGATGGGAAGTACTGTTGTATAATTGCAAGGCGTGGAAAAGCGTTGAGGTCAAGTATCAAGTCTAGGCATGCTTAAGTGTATTACGTGATAAAAACGCGATTAATGCGTGATAAAATATAAGACGTGGTGAAGCATGAAGCACAAACTTTGATTATAGGCGTCGCCTAGACGAGCTTTTTAGAAAACTACTTATTTTGTCCTAAATATATAGTCCAATTTTCTTTTTTAAATTGTCCCAAATATATAGTCATGTTTATAATTTAAATAGTTACTTTTTGTTGTTTTACCAAAATAATCTTATTTAATATGTTTAGTAATAACTATTATGTTCACTAAATAAGGGTATATTGTAAAAACTATTTGTAGAATTTGTTTTTTCGATGATGTTTCTTAATTCTTATGAAAAAATAGAGTGGACTATACAGGACGAAGGGAGTAGTATTCTTTGCATCCTGTAATTTGAACAGTCTTATAAATGGCTTCAATGTATTGGGAAAATGAAAAAGCACTCTTAGAACATTTACAATGGAGTTGTTAAATTTAGTTTGCCATATAAAAAAAAATGAATTTCAAGTGACTTTTAAATGACATATAGGCATTTTAAATCTAACTATAAAATATTGATACATTGGATATGTTAAATAGAAGCGTTAAATTTAATTACAAACAAAAGTTATTGTCAATTTTTATATTTTACTTCCCAAAAATCTAATAGTAAACAATTATCATAGGAAATAAATAAATGAATTCTACATTTGCTTGCTAAAATAAATTTAACAAATATTAACTTAGTGCTAAAAAGATTCCTTTAACAAGTTTGTTAACACCTCTATCATAGTTATATTTTTTAATTGTTAACTAATACATGTCACTAACACTTGATTTAACAACTCCATTGTGGATGCTCTTAGAAAACAAAAAAACTAGCTAGCTTCATAATTATTATTAGTTCGTTATGAAAAATACATTAATTGCTAGTGCAATAATTATTATTTCCTTAAAAAAATTAAGTGTCATTTGAATTGATTTATAATTGGTTTTATAGGTAATCAACACATAACATTCTCAATCTTTCAAGTATTTATAGATCACGTCCCTAATATTTAATTTTTCTTCTTTAGATCCTAAACCTTTTGAAGAAATCCTCAGTCTAGTCCCTTGTGATGGAAACCATCAAATTCGTCCTTTAAAGTCAAGGGCATTTTAGATATCATATAAAAAATTAAAAAATAAAAAGGGTCCCCTGCCATTTCCCACATTCGACCATTTCAGCAATCAAAGCACTGTCGGAAATGACAGCAAAAGAGGAGTCTCCCCCAGTAGTGCTTGCCACCAGCCCTTTGGTTATCGGAAATTGGCAGCAAGGGAAGGGGAGTCTCAAGGGCTAGCAATAGGAAAAGGGAGTCTCTCCCCTGTACTTGTTGCTGGAAAGCAGCAAGCACAGGAGGAGGGGGGAGACTCCCCCTATTGCCATTTCTGACAGTGCTTTGGCTTCTGGAAATTGGCAAAAAAAATTCTACCATTTCCAGCTGTTGCCAGAAATGGCAGCAGGGGGACCTCCCCCCATTTTTTCCTTTTTATTTTTTTTATTTTTAAATTAAAATATTAATATTTTATATTATACCCAAAATGCCTCTGACTTTGATGGACGAATTTGACAATTTCCGTCACAAGGACTAAATTTGAGATTTCTTCACAGGTTGAGGACCCATAGAAAAAAATAAAGATTGATGACTTGATCTATAAATATTTAAAAGGTTGGATACGTTAGGTGTAAATTACTCAAATTTATAAATGGAAGTAATCATTGTTTTTTTTTTTTTTTTTGACACGTGTAAGCATTTGAATTTACCATATAGTATTAATAGGATGTGTATTTTAAATCATTATAAAATGTCAATTATAGTATTTACCACGTGCTTAATAAAATACATCAATTGCTTTTATTTATAAACGAGACAAATTATAAATAATGCGAAATAGAAACCTAGCTGATTGCACCTTGTGTTAATTTCTCAGAGCTATCTAGGCATGCAGGAACTACATCTCTTCTACTGCACATTAGCAAATAAATTAAGAGATCCCCTCTTCGAGCTGTTCAATTGCCACGGTAATTGCAATCATTGTGACTAGGATCACTGTTGGTGAGAGTGCCAGTCTTGATGGAGAAGTCACAGTTCCATGGATTCTTACCTTTCGATTGATAGTAAAGGTTCATCGCATAAGCAGCATGCGATCGTACATTATTTGGTTCGAAACACGCACCCCCCTCTTTAATTGGACTGCAGTCGATCCCCTGGCTGCATGCATAATCAATATTTTCCTGCAATAGAGAGATCGGAAGAGCACACGTTGAACTCCAGTCACCTGAGATCACCGGCCTCGGCCCCAGCTTTCGGTGTTGATGGAGTTGCGGGATTTGAAGGAGCCTTCTGGGATGATGATTTAAATTAAGATGTCAAAAATTCAATCAAGTTGGAGATGGATATAGATGAATTGGTAGCACTTATTGGCGTTGATTCTATGAAGCCAGATCGAGCTCCTGTATAGAGCCTAGGAACTAATAGAAAATAGCCAACTCAGCTGTTTTCTATTTATTCTCAGACTCCATAGAAAAAAGTGCTTATTCGCTTACCTTCTTTTTCTTCTTCTTGATGAGATCAACATCATAGTTCATAGAACCGTCTAGCTTAAAGAGTCCGTAAGATTTCTCTGAGACGCGCCCGGATTTCTGATCCTCATCGTAAAGTGAAAATAGAAAAGTTTCAATAGTTTTTCCAGGCATAAGTGGGGTGCCAGCTTTTGATTTGAGACGTTTTATCAAGTTTCCAACATAGGCTTTAGCATTGTCCAAGGTTGCCCCGGGTTCGTTGGATTCTCCTTCATGAGGCCATCCAGTCTCAGCAACCACAATCTCGATATCTTTGAATCCCATTGCGTTTAACGCAGACCATACTGCATCAACCTTTTTGGATAGATTACAATGTTAATTAGTTTGATCGAATTAATAATGTCTTTAAATTTGACCTAATCAAAAAATTTACCTGTGCATCAAACATACTTGTGTACTTGAGGCCATTTACAGGGTCGGGACGATTTGCTTGGAAAAGGCAATATTTCAAGGCATCCTCTGTTTGTTCTTCTCTGTATACAAAGAAAGGGTATGCATTTACCATAAAAGGTGACTTATTTGAACTCAGGAACTGAAGCAATGCCTTGGTTGTTTCTGCATTTTTATGATCAAAAGCTCCAGCTGAGGGCGGATCTGATTTGCTTAACACACCCACTGAATGCACAGTGGAAACCTTCACTTTCCCACCCAATGAGGCTGAAAATTAATACACATAATAATTAACATAAATAATAATTTTAGTTTTGCTTAAAATAATTTTATGTAATTTTCCTACCAGCATTAAGGGCGTCCATGAGATTTTGCATTGCAGGAACCAATTGAGAGATTGTAGTTTTATTCCCTGTTGTCAATACCTCACTACCAACAATGATCGTTACAATGTTAGTAGCTGGGTAGAATGGCAAAACATTTTCATGTACCCATTGAGTGGCTCCATTTGGGGATGCCAACGTCGGAATATCCCCATTTCCGGCTGAGATTACGAGTCCAATACCGGTGTTTGCAAAGGCTTTAATCACTGCATGATCAGCGCCCAAGATCCTTACTTTCTTGAAGGCTAAAGACTTCAAAAGTTTCACCGTCGACTCCACCGAAGGAAGGTCGGAAACTTCTCGCCCAAAATACACCCCCAAAGATGATTCTGAATCTGTTCAATATTTTACATGCACTATATGAGAAGACGGAACGTAAAAGATTATAAAATATGGAGCCAAATTCTCAAGTTTCATTAAAAGATTCCTAATTGAAAGCCTTTCTTCTTTCTATTTCAAAGCAGGAATTGGTATTTGGTAGACATAACCAAAAACACTTCACCACTCATTTTCTTGAAATGACTGAACATATGGGCTAAACGTGATTTATTCATACGTGAAAATAATGGAAAAAAATCTTCTCAAAAAGAGAAAAAAGGAGGGGGGGGGGAGGTAATGAAAAAAGAGCCACAGTTTTTCTTATAATTGGAGGTATAAAGGAGAAAAAATCGGATAAGATATTCTTAAAAAAAAAAAAAATCAGAGAAAGGGCAATAATGGATTTGAAATTGAAAATAAATGAACTTACTTGCTGTATAGAAGAACTGTATAAAAAGAAATATCACGAATACTCGAGACAATATTTCCATATTTGCAGCCATGGATATGGCTATATTTGTGTTATTTCAAGAATAATATGAACAACAAAGGGACTAATAGTTTCCTGGGACTTTGCTATCAAAACTTATATATTTATTTATTTATAGCCATTGCTAACTGAAATCTAAAAGGTAGGAAGAAAATGAGGTAAAGAATTTCCTAAATAAGAGAAGAAATTGTGTGAACCAAGAAAATTATCAGAATTGAAAACACCAATGCACCTTATTTTCTTTGGTAGGAGCGTGGCTTTCTCCCTTTCTAAATGTCAAATATTAGTATTTTCTTGCTTTAATTTTTTGCATAAATTGTGTTCAAACAAATCAAAAAGCTTGTATTAGTATAGGTGTAATATAATGCGTTTTCTATGAGGAAAATGCTTTTCTATTTTTAAGAACGATTTCACTGCGTTACACGTCGTACGATAACATAAAGATTAATCACATCATAGCAATAAAATATTTTAATTATAAATTTTAAACAAATGATTGTTAATTTCTGTTATAAAATCTTGTATTTGAAATGATAATTACAATTATTTTAGAGTAGGATAGCCATAATGGTTTTCAAGTATTCACTTTGTTCTATCATTAATGACGATGGTGATAAGATGGTTTATTTAGAGTTGGGTGGGAGGTTGAAATTCAAGACTAAGTAAAAGGAATTGAAATTAACCACAATGAAAAAAAAAAGGTTTTAGTAGAGAAGTTTAATGACAAATAATAAGGAGGGCAAAATACATATATATAATAACATGTAATATATGGGGTGCAATAAGAAACAAGGGCAAACTAGGAATTAAGAAAAAAGATAAGGACAAAATGGGAAATCGAATGTTTTATAATGATTCCACCTTTTATATATTAGTGATAATAATTACAAATTTAAATTATAGCATACCAAAATACAGCAAAAAAATCAAAAAAATCAATAATACAAACCATCATATAGACGGGATACATACTACAATAAAATATAGAAATAGAAAATATATCATACAAGAGAATTGAACCTATGACTTCTAGGTTTCATTACCTTAGTCTAACCCTATAACCAAATAGACTAGGTCTTACCCAGCATAAGGAAGATGCTATTAGTAAAACCAAAAATTCAAAATATTGATGAAAAAGTGATGTCGACATGTGAGTTAAGAGTTATGACAATCCTACTTCGTGCATTTATTATACATTTTTTTTTTTGGGTACATGTAGCTCATTTTGTGTATATATTGTAATATATATTATGGGTTGGACACGGCGTGCCTCGCATTTTAGAGGCTCTAGGTGGTATTAGGGGGTCCTCTCACGATATATAGTACTCAAATTGCATATAATGAATGCTATATTTTTATTCATTGTTTGAACTAAAAGAATTAGAGAAATTATGTAGAAATTACACACATATAAATAAAATTATTAGAGGAATTATATATCTAATTAATACTAAATGTTTATTTGTCTTTCAGGGGCAATAAGTAGTTGCCTAGAACACTTAGTCTCAGACATGCAATGTACTAAGACTGGAGAGTGAACTGATATAGGGCTAAAATTATGTTTTGTAAGGTCTCAAAATGTTTACTTATTTTGCTATAGTTTATACGATTTATTACAGCGGAGGAAGAAAAATGGAACAGGTATGTTGTACATGGTTAAACTTTACATATTTTTACTCCCGTGTCCCAAAATTTTTATTTCCACTGTCTTTTTGTGCTTGCGTTCGTAACTTAGAATTTCTAGCAATGGAATCAAAAACCATAGAATCTTATCAAGTTAGGCCATCTTAATAAAAAGCGCCTATTTTTTCGTTTATCTTACTCTTGCAACACATGTGACTACTATATGAAAGTCGTGAGATATGTGGCAAAAGTGACCAAGAATGCAACTCAAAGTTCTTGACTACATAAAGACGTTAGATGGTGGTTTTCCAAATATGTGGATAGCTTATAAAATATTTTTGACTATACCAGTCACAGTTGCCTCTGCAAAAAGGAGCTTCTCAAAGTTGAAATTGACAAAAACTTACCTTCGGTCAACTATGTCGCAAGATATATTGAATGGATTGGCAATTTTGTCCATTGAGCAAGATATGTTAGAGCAAGTTGATGTTAAAAGCGTGGTTATTGATTTTGCAACCAAAACAGCTAGAAGAATGAATTTGAAGTGAAATGTAATGGATATTCCATTGTGATTTTTACGGATTTATTTTTATTGAAAACTTTTTGGTTTTTTTATATATAAATTTGATTTTATTTTTTTGAGAGAGCCCCCAAATAAAGTTTCGTTTAAGGTCCCAAAATTGATTGGCCGGCCCTGCCTCTTGTCTTGCCCGCTGCCCAAGATGAGTAGGCGATTGTCAATTGATTGTCAATTCTTTGAACTTCATAGCTCGGTTTTCATCTTTCAAAAACAAGGATTCAGCCCCGTCGGATTTGGGTGCTTGGGTTCATGAAAGTAAAGAAACATTCTAATTGTGGTTTGTGACAACAAAATATTGAGAAAAAAAGTAACATTCAACATCGTTGCTTGATTGGAGAAGACGAAGAGTCGTTTGATCTTTTTGAGGAACGTTCGAATTGTTTCTGCAATCTAGCTCAGCCCTTCTCGCGTTCCCAATCAAGAAGACGATCGTTCCTGTGGGCAAGACTAAAGGGGCTGAGAAGATTTGGGCCTTTTATGTTTAAAAAAAAAAAAGGAAAACTTTGGGCTTTGAAAACTTGGGCTTTCTAGACCATTTTTGGGGGCCCTAAGCAGCTGATTATATGGCCTAGGCTCAGGGCCGGCCTCGTTAGAGAGCACCTGTGTTTCAGAGCTGATGTTACAGAGAGGCCATGTCCCATTTCGAGGCTACCATGAAGGGTCAATAGGCATATATCAGATATGGGGTTGCTTTTGGCGTAATTTCTCGTTACATTATTGAGAGATGACTTTTTTTAAACGTCAGATGATATTATTGTTTCAAGTTGAATTCAGTTGATTATAATTTTAAATGAATTCAGCGACGTTACTATTAATTGTTAAGAGATTTGAACATAATATTTCATCACATTGTATAAGTGAGAAAGTATGATTCTTTTCAAAATTTCTACTCACTACATGTTTTAAAATAATTTTTCTTAGTTGCCAAAAAAAAAAAAAAAAATTCTTAACAGGTAGCATTGAACTCTTTGGAAGCTTTGGAAAGCCTACCAATTAAGTAAAAACTAGTTTTTTACCTGTGTAATACGCGGTTAAATTTCAGTAATCTATCTATACACACACACACACACACAAACATACATAAAGTATAATAGTTTTCTTTTTATTGTTTCCCACCCATTTTCACTTCCTAAATCGGGTTAAGTCTTCTCAACCATTCATTTTATCTTGAAATCTTGGTCATTCATTTTATTATAGGTTTTTAGTTTATATTTTAATTTATATTATTTATAGATATATTTTATTTAACTTATTATTATCACTATATTTTCTAACTTTTTAATCACAATCACTAAATCAGATTTCATTTAGGATTCATTATATCTAAGATTTCTCAAATCTCTTTCACCTTACATTCAAACTTTCTCTTTCTTTATCTCAAGCAGTTATGTTTTCAATCGATTTTCTTAATTTTTTGTTTCAAGTTATCTCACACCATCTGATACGTTCCAAATTGGTTCTAGTATTCAGTAATGTTCAGAAAATCAGACACTCGTCAAATAAGAAAATCTAACGGCTCAAGGTCATTACACAGATATTAATTAAATAATTGAAAAAATTAATCTTTACCTAAAACAATATAGACAAAGAACATTTGATTTTTATAATTTTTTTATCTTTACAGTTTAGAAAAAGTTGAAATTCTTTTCATTTTTTAAAAGTCATTGAAAATGTGATTTTAGGTACAGTAAAGAAATCCTACATTGATTATTTAGTGAAAAAATTGATGATGTATACCTATATTAAGCTACTTGGAGATGTGTTATTCATAATAGGGCATTAACTTATTAGCATTAAACTTCTAAAAAATTTAAAATTTTAATAGATTATTATTTAAAAAAGTTTATTTTGAACTGACAAACCGTATTAATCTTTATCTCACACCATCAGATTTTTTTCATATTGGTTCTAGTATTTGCAAATGTTCAGAATACCAAACTTGTTATCGAACCGAAACACTGACAGTGCAAGGTTATCGGACCAATTTGACTAAAATAATTGAAATAAATTAATTTTTACCTAAAATAATATCGAAAATGTTGTAAATTATTTAATTATATTGTGAATGACGCTTGTACCCCCAAAACTATAAGCTTGTATCTATAAATAGGGGTCTTGGATTCTCATAATAATACACACATAATTCTTGAGTTTTCTCTCTATTTTCTCTTTATTTTTCTGTATTTTTCCTTCTAGTTTATAACACATTATCAGCATGAACATTTGTTAATTTCTTTTCTTTCGCTTCTTTAGATATGATTTTATTTTCTTCTTTTTCCCCTCTTCTGTCGAGAGCATCGATGGTTTCATTGATCCTTTTTCCATGGTCATATGGACACCACATCATGCATGGTTGTGATTAATTATTTTCTTTCATTATGTAAACCATGCATAAAGAATTTTATTATTATATATGTTTTCTTTTAGATAATTAATATGTGTGTTGCCTTAGTTGGAATCCTCTATCAATTTTAATAGTTAAATGGTTTTTCAATTTGAATGATCTATCAATTTAATAATAAGATTTTTCTGTATATGACAATGGGATAGTTTGTCAATTTAATGGTAAGATTCTCCCCAGATTTATATTATTATGGTGTAAAAGCCAAACTAGTCGTCTTTTTTACCTTTGTCACGTATCTGACTTGATCTAAAAAAAAAAAAAAGAAAAAAATTAATTTGATTCGCAAGTCTTGATGTGCATATAGGGATGGAAAGCTAAAATTCAATTCAATGAATTTTTGGTATTTTATGTGCAATGAAAATCAGATCATGCACTTTTTCTTCATTGGTTCTCCTTCTTGAAATAATTATGGCAAACTATTATAGATTAATGTAAATATAAAAGCTACTATCTGTCTCACTTTTATCATTCTTTATTATATTCTAGCAGCGATATGATAAAACTCATATAGATCTATACATCGTAATTGATATGTTATTTATTGGATAAAATTTTTGAATTTCACATGATTATCCACATATGTTATAATTAATATACTAATATTTATGGCGATGTAGTGTCCTATCACATTAATAATCTTGAAGATTATTCTGATTGTATTATAGTAATTCTTGAAGAATTTAAATAACAACTAATTAAATATTCTAGAAGAATATGACTTACTCTATAATAGCACTAAGATGTGTAAATAATCATAATTTCCTAAAGAAACATAAATTCTATCTTTCTAGATATTCTCTGATATTCTTGAATATTATTGATATAGAATGCTTCGTTGTCCTTTCGAATAATTACATCTTTTGTTAAAAATGAATTCTGATAGAATATAAATATACTTTGTTTCCGAAATTATGAGATTTATTTATTATTGATTGTGATTTTCTGAAGAAAAGACAATATTTATTTTGGAAGAATATATTATCTGATCCTGAAGAATCATATTTTTCATTTTTATTTATCATTATTATAATTGTTATTATTTGTGTTCCATTAGACTAGCATTTGCACTTGTGCATTGCACAGGCAAATTTTGATTAAAATAATATCATAAAATCATATAGTGTAGAAGTAATGAAAAAAGCATCACTTGTTGGTCTGACAAATTTCCTTGCGACGTGAAGTTTAGTAATCCAATTTGACTTGCTTTTGTTCAAGTCATTGTTAAAGTAAGATAATAGTATATAAGATAATTGAAAAAGATTTGTTTTTGCATTATGATACGTTAGCAGAATTGAAGAACAAAGTATTATTTACGCAATCGTAAGTAACAAATTCCAATAACTAAAGGAAAAAAGGTGAAAGTCCACTTACCAAATAAAAATAATCATAATTGAATTGTAAGTCAAAAAGAAATTCAACTTACCAGTCAAATACTTCATTATCATTTATCACATACATCAAAATACTTTTTATATTGGAATTTCTTTGTTCATATGCTTTTGATAAATTTTTATAATGCATATTCAGTAGAAGAAATGAATTAAAGTGTACTAAGGAATTGCTTAGCATCTCATTCCTCCTCTATGATTCAAGATGGACTGTATGCCTTTCTTTCACTCTTCCCTCCATAAGGAAGGAGGTAAGATAAATTGCAATTCTACATATAAAGTTCAAATACGTTTTGATTCTTTTTTCCTAGCAACAACTCCAAATACTTTCTTGAGGAAAAAGCTAGCACTTTTCAATTTCTTTGAAATTTCCCATACTGAAGCCAACTCTAGCAACCTTCGATTAGATTATATGTATTAGAGTGCTACGTTCAATTTTGCTTCTGGTATTATAAATATATATATATATATATGTCGATGGAAAACAATCAATAATACAATAGTCGACAGTAAAAAAGTCAGTATTTTTAAAATCATCTATGCACCAGGTAGAGATACAAAAACACAAAATAATTTGCACAAGAAAATGCCGCCTAACTCCTCCTGTGGCTTGACAAATGATAAAATTCAGCCACATACTTCTATTAGCAGAAGGAAACATTGCAAAAATTTAGCAGCTCGTCGTTGTAAATGATCCAAGAATTGGCCAATATGCTACAATTTATAATCTAGATGAACATTCAAGACCTCTACAATCTACATCAATATCACTAAAGCTTTTACAATCTAACATATGTAGTATTACACTTTAAGTTAGCACAATTGATAGTGCAAAACCAATTGGTCCTACATGTAGAAATTACAAAAGCAAAAGAATAAAATTTGCAATATGTAAAGGCATGATGACACCGGCTAAAAAATTCTTCAGTAGTTTAATTTAATGGGCATAATGAAATTTATAAAATTTAGATTTAGAGTATGTTTACAAAACTTATGTATTCAGAGCAATAAATTTCTTAGAAATGGAATATGTTGACTCCTCAAAATTTTGGTTCAAGACAATGTTACAGCCAATTTTCTGTCCACAATAAGCCTAAAAATCCGATCTAAATAATTTCAATACACTCCGAAAAGTTTAAAAAACTAACCTGTGAACGCTTGCATCTATAGTGCCTAGGTTATATTGGTTTGCCACCTAATTATCTGAGACCATACAATTCTATGGAGATAAATCTGCATCTCAGTAAAAGTTGCTTTGCCCTCAAAGAATAAACAACAGAAAAAAATTGAAAATAATCTATTTCACTAATGTAAACAGGTGGATCCTTATAACAAATATAGGAGCTAAAATGATTACCAAATTTCCATGACATTTACACATACTTCTACACCTGTAAGCAACAAAACCCTGCATAAACACCTAATCAAACTTGCTAAACATTTGACAAAAGTATGCTGGAGATCGGCTAAGAACACCCATTTTCTGAATCACATAGAAAAATGAAATCCCAAACAAAATCAAACTACATTGAAAATGAAATCTTAGACTCTGATACATTCCAAAATCACGTAACAAAAATTCCTAAATAAAGTATGACCTAATGGCCCTATATGACTTGCCCCTACCTCAACTTTAGTCTAACCTAAAATAGATTGAAAGCATCTTTACCTTCGTAATGTATGGTTTCCACTCTGTAGAAAATCTAAAACTTTTCTAGACTTGCAAAATTTTTTTACAACTTTCTTCGAGTTCCTTTCTCAATTAATTTCCACTTTCCAAATACTTATTAGGGCAGAAATAGAGCAAAATCTCCAAGAAAACTTTGTAAGTTCCACTAGATCATTTGTAAATCTGAAATGTAAACAATTAAAAATTCTTTCCACGAAAAAGATGTAAAAACCGGAAAAATCATAAGAAAACCTGTCACCCACAATGTGGGTAGTGATCAATGAGGACAGAAATTGTCAATCCACTTTCAAAACATTTGAACAGTTTCCAGCGTATTTTTGCAATAGAAAATACGTGAAAAAAGAAATTTGTGATTGGAATCTTCCCTTTAATAATATAGAGATATATATGTATATATATTGTTTTAATTAAAGAATGTTAACTTTGAAAACCCAGATATTAACGAAAGAATATTAAATAAATGTCATATTGTATTACAATTTTTATTATGAAATTTAAAATGTAAAACAAAATTATTATAAATTTTAAAAACAAATAGGTTTAAAGAATATTAAATAAATGTCATATCGTATTATGGTTTTTTAAGCTATATTTGCATAACCACTGAAGCTTGTGCACAATAGTGAATGAAGCCAAATGAAATAGTCTATAAATCACCCTTTGTCATGGTTCAAAGATGATGGATTTACAATATCCAAAGCAAATCTCAAAGTGAAATATTTTGTAGATATAATTATGGCTGTCAGGAAAACATACGAGATTTAATTTATCAAAAGAATGTAAAAAATCATCCTAAAAGAAACTTAAAAAGGGAACATTTGCTCTTCCGATCTGAAAAAAATAAAGGAAAAATTTGGTAGTGGGTAGTTTTCCAAATTAACATATTAATTGATAATTGAAAAGAAGTTACTGGATAGTTTCCAATTAATCTAGTAATGGAAGTGGGTAGTTTTCTAAAAAAACTTGTTAAAGGAGATCGGAAGAGCAATAAAATAAAATAAAATAATAGGGGATTCTGGATTCTCTTTGGGCGGGGAAAAGATCCCAGAATCCAGTTATCTTCCTTTCTATATATATAGAGATTAGATATTATTCATATTGTTTACATTATATATACATATCTATTGTATATATTAATTGTTATAATTGAGCTAATATTTTTAATTCTAAAATTGGCACAATTTATTGTTATATTTCAGTTAAATATTACTTATTCTTAGAAAACAATATTTATATTAAATATTTCTGAAGAATTAGTTATTGTTCCGGAAGTAACAATGTTTTAAGTCAATAGTAATTAACAATGAAAACTCAATATTGCTCCTGAAGAGCGCGCCAGTGTGCGATTTAAATTTAGTAAACAATTTATTGATTATTCTTGGAAAATCACTATGAGATAATATTATTTGTTCCAGAAGAACGATTTTTTTACAAATTTTAATATTCTAGAAGAATAATGTACTACTCGAATAGCAGTGGCAATTTGAATGATTTAATATGAAATGTATTGCTCATAAAGAACAAGTAGTAGCAATTGTTAAAATTCTTTGTTACTTGAGAATAAGTAATAGTTTCGATTAAGCATTACTGAATATATATTTCTCCTGAAGAGCGAATTTATATAAATTATATCTAGCAAATGTTATGTGTTTATTATTGAAGATCTTTTATGAAATCTAGAAGATTTCATTTGAATCTAAACTATAGATGAGTTTTCTCTATGTGAATTATGAACGAAAGATGTTTTTATGGCTTTAAATTCTATAAAAGTATTCTCTAATTATTTTCTTTTCACTGTCACCTATCTAATACATGAATGGAGTAAATGAGTGAGTTTATTAAGGTTCATATGCTCTTACCATATTATTGGTGATGCTTATTTTAGATAATTAGTTATATTCGGATATCTACATTTTTATATTCATGTATAATATATGATTGTTTAATTTATTATTAGTTAATTGTCAATTTATATTTGTCATATATTCCTGAAAAATTATGATTTCTAAAATTTATCGATGATTCAGAAGATTTTTATAGATAAAATAGATTTTCCTTTAAAAAGCCTAATATTAGAAAATAATATATTAATGATTGTATTTTTCTAAGAATTACTGCCTTTAGAATTCGAGTAATGACCCTGAACATTATTATATTACATTTTGCTGTATATCTTGAATAAGTGTACTTTTGTTCCTATTATTGCGATTTCCAAAAGAAAGAAAAATATCTCAAATTTATTAATAATCTGGAAGATTATTATGATGTAAAATAATTTTTTTATAGGAAGATTTACAATTATATATTATATTCTAGAAGAATATGGTAGACTCTAGAAAAGTCATGGAATGTGCTATCTATTAGATTTCTTGAAGAAATGCCATAAAATATAATATTCCAGCTAAATATCTTGTTCTCTTGAAGAGCAAAACATGTGAGATTTATTATTGTGTTTTTATAAACAAATGCACAATACATTTATATTCCAGTTGAATATTGTATCACCAAAGTGAAAAATTATATTACGTTTAATATTTCAAGATTCTTTTTATTATAATTAATTAAATGATTTTGAAGAATGCTGGACTATTTTTCTTGAAGAAGTGATAGTTAATTAGATTGATATTACTCCAAAAGAGTAAATTTATATGCATCTAAATTGAATTAATGATCTATTACTCTTGAAAAATATCATTACTATGAGTATTCTGTAAAAATATAGAATCATAATGATTCTAGGATGGGTTAATTTCACAAAAGGTCCCCAACCTTTGAGTTAATAATCGATTTCGTCCTTAATTTTTTTAAGACTCTCCTGAGTCCCCAACCTTTCATAAATACTCACAAAAGGTCTTTTTCTCACTATTCACTCAGCTTTTTATAGAAAATAACAATTATACCATTTATCATTTTAATTTTAAAAATAGATCGGAAGATTTTAAAATATTAAAAATAATTAAAAAAACAAAACACCCGCCCCACCCCTCCCATCCCAAGAGGGCCGCCGGAAATGGCTACCGGAGCCATTTACAGAGGCCAAAAAGCTGCCAAAATGGTAGCAGTTAGCTGCCGTTTCCTGCAGCAGATATGGAGGGGTGGATCCCCTTATTTTACTGCCCATTTCAAACAGCAAAATAGGAGGAATGGTAGTAAAAATACTGCCATTTCTGATAGTGAAAATACTATCAGAAATGGCAGCAATTTTGCTGCCATTTCGGCAGCCAAAATAGGGGGTGGATCCCGCCATTTTGCTGCCCAAAAATAGGCAGCAAAATGGGAGGATCCACCTCCCATATCTGCTACCGGAAATGGCTCCGGAAGCTATTTTTGGCAGCCCTCTTGGGAGGGGTAGGGTGGGTGGTTTTTTTAAAATATTTTTAATATTTTTAAATATTTTATTTTTAAATTTGAAAGGTTAAAGGGTATAATCGTAATTTTCTATAAAAGTTGAGTGAATAGTGAAGAAAAAGATCTTCTGTGAGTATTTATAAAAGGTTGGGGACTCAGGAGAGTCTTAAAAAAGGTTGGGGACGAAATCGATTATTAGTTCAAAGGTTAAGGATCTTTTGTGAAATTAACCCTTCTAGGATTTCAATTGATTTGATATTTTAAAATTTTATATTTGAAATCTTAAAGATTTCGTGAACAAATCATGCAAAAGAATATTTTATTATAAATCTAGACAAATCCTGGAAATGTTATGTTAAAAATTTATAGACAATCTCGTAGGTTGTATTAAATATATAGAACTAGAGGTTTAATTATTATTTGAAAACTTCAGAAGAGTTATTTCATATTAATTATCTTAATTTGTACTATAGAGTAGTATTAGTACAAATTTACTTATTATATATTGAATAAGAAGTTTAATTCTAAGAGTATTTTAATTGGCATAACTGGTTATACCATCCCAGTTTAATAAATAATTAAAATATTGACAATAGTTTGGATAACTTGAAGACTCTTCAAAACTTATGCATAACGTGTTCTCAAGGCCAACTTATTATAAAATCATCACTAACTAATTTTGGAACATGGTTTCAACCTTTTTGAATAAATTATAGGGTGAATTTTGTGGACCCATTCACGACCTTTAGAATATATGATATGAATATTTGAATCCACTAGAGGTCACATGTACCTTACATCTCATACCTTAAGTTTTCGAGATTGTTTGCTCGAACTTGTTAGCGAGTCATATCCCAAGCTCATTAATTATTCATATGTTATTTGGGATATTTCATTGCCTATGGTTTAGCAAATTTAATTGGTAAATACCTCAAGTTATTTACTATACTATTAAATAAGAACAATCATTTGTAGTTGACTGAAATCAACATTTCATAGGTAGTAGCGATATTCTCAACAAATTTGCCAAATACTACCTCCGTCCCAAAAAGATGGTCCATATTTCCTTTTTCCTCGGTCCCAATATATGGTCCAATTACTATCTTAGGCATGTATTTTATCTATAGAGTTCCTAATATACTCCTAATTAATATATCTTGGTAATATGGTTTATGACTTGAGAATACAAAAAGTTGGCTTTGGGAATAATTGATTATAAGTTGTATATTAAGTTTATTGTATGTATACAACAAATAAATTCATCTACATTAAGTTTCATTGATTGCTTATTGACATTAATAGATGGGTATAACTAGAAAAATATAGGTAAACTTTAATATTTTAACTATTTTAACTACCATTTCTTAAAATGTGTGTATAGTTAAAATGGACCATCTTTTTAGGATGGAGGTAGTATAAAATTTATATGATACCCCTTTTTATAGTTGACTTACAGTTAAAAGCCTCCTTTTACTAAAGGCCGTAAATGCAATTGTTGCTTCATTCGCTAAATCTTCTCAGCATTAGGGGGAGGAATTAATTGTTGGTAACAAATATATGAAATGCGTTTTTGTAATCCTAGCATAATATAATGCAAACCTGAAGTTTGCAAGATAGTTTGCATTTTAGATTACTGACTACATGGTTACCAATAGTATATACCAAATTAAATGCTCCAACTTAGATTAATATAAATTCCTATAAGAGGATTTGATTACTAGTGGCATGCCTTCAGTATAATGTGATCTATTCCAAAAGAAATTTCCAAAAATAAAATATGGAGCAGATATTTTATATAATAGTCATACTGAGGCATAATACTCTAAAAGATTATATAGACATAACTAATCAAAAAACCCCTAAAGAGGTTTAGGTACCTGAAATTAGTAAAATAAAAGAGATCTCAAAGTGTTATGTTTATACTGGGAATAAATAAAATCGATAAGAAATAGCTATCGATAATAAATAAATATTAATGAGCTCAATAATTACAAAAATGATGAATTAATTTTTCATCAAAAATTTATTAACATTGAATATTAGCCAAAACAAAATGGTGCAATCTAGTAGATTGTTATATGTTAAGACCAGCCGTCTAGTCATTTGAAAATATATATCATGTCAATAAAATGTCAATAGGTACTTATATGTAAGTATCATTAAATATTTGGTGGTACAATTGAAATATGAAGTTCTGTTCAATTAGCAATATATAAAAATATCATAAATATGTATAATACCCGAAAGAATTTATATGTACGAAGCATATAAAGAACTAAGAATTCTTGTACAAATTGCCAGTATAAATGTGGAAGATAAGCATTGTACTTTTTTCTTGATTGAGGTTTTATCCCACTGAATTTTCCTAACAAGGTTTTTAATAAGGCACCTTTAATGGCGTATCAAAGAATAATATATTTTTTTTTCACTTGAATATTTTCCCACAGGGTTTTTTCTATTTAGGTCTTGAAGAGTATTGAAGATTTGGCGAAATGATTTAATACAAGAGAACCATTACTATTGAATGAATTCAGGGGCAGCAGCTGTCCTCTTTTCCTTCGACCAGTTCTTACCCCACTGAGTTTTTCTGTAAGGTTTAATGAGGCAAAATCTTAGACGCTCTAAATTTATTTTCAGTCAATCGTACTCTTTTTTGTCCTTAGTTTGGTAGTTCTTCTCCCATTGGGTTTTTCTCCAAATAAAGTTTTTAATGTGACAATTATTGTATAAATTAATCATTCAATAGATAGTATTGTAAATTATTTAATTATATTATGAATGACTATTGTACCCCCTCCCCCAAAATTTTAGACTTGTATATATAAATAGGGGTCTTAGATTCTCATAATGATACATACATAATTCTTGAGTTTTCTCTCTATTTTTTCTTTATTTTTCTATATTTTTCCTTCTAGTTCATAACAGAAAAAGAATATCTGATTTTATAATTTTTTATCTTTACCATTTAAAAAAAGTTGAAATTTTATTTCTTTTTTAAGAGCTATTGAAAATGTGACTTTGGGTATAGAAAAAGAATCCAACATTAGTTATTTAGTGAAAAAAGAGTTAGAATATATACCTATATTAAGCTACTTAGAAAAGGATTATTCATGATAGGGCCTTAGTCTTTTGGCCTTGAGCTTCCAAAAGGTTAAAAATTTTAGTAAAACATTATTTTAAAAAAAAGGGTTTATTGTGAATTGATGAACCGTATCCTTGTTTATCTCACACTGTCAGATTGTTTTCCAAACTGGTCCAGTATTCATAAATTTTAAGAAAATCAGACCGGTCATCGAACGGGAAAAGGAAACGGTTCAAGGTTCAATAGCTCAAATCAGGTCAAAAGAAGGTCGAACCGGTTTTAATTGAAGACTTAAAAATTAAATGGTAATATTTAACAAAATTATCAAATAATTGGAAAAACTCAATAAAAGTGCAACTAAGTGACTTTTGTGTATTATGATTAAATTCCAACAAGGATTTGTCATTAAAAAATATCGAAATTTTATGCCTTTTTAAAGAGCGGTGACTTTGAGCATAGAAAGGGAATCCCCAAATTGGTTATTTAATGAAAAAATTGAAAATATATGTCTATATTAAGCTACATAGAGTAGGATTATTCATAATATTGATTCCAATATTCATCAATGTTTAGAAAACTGTACCAGTCATCGAGCTAGAAAAGCTAACAATTTAAGGTTTACAAGATTGATTTTAATTAAAAAACTTGAAAAATAAATTCTAAAATTTATAAAATTGTCAAATAATTAGTAAAACTCAATAAAAGTGCAATTAAGTGACTTTTGGGCATTAACTGAATTCCTACATTGATTTGTCATTAAAAAGGTTAAAATTTTATTCTCTTTTTAAGGGTCATTGAAAATGTGACTTTGAACATAGTAAAAGAGTCCCACATTGATTATTTATGCCTATATTAAGCCACTTGAAGAAGAGTTATGTATAATAGAATCTTAGATTATGAGCCTTCAGCTTCCAAAAAAATTAAAATTTTAATTGATCGTTATTGAAAAAAGTTTATTGTGAATCAGTGAATCGTATCCGTGCTTATCTCTCATCGCCAGATTACTTTCTGGAATGGTTCCAGTATTCGCCAATATTTCAAAAAAGTACCAGTCGTCAAACCGGAAAAGCTAACAGTTCAAGGTTCAAAAAGTCAAATTGAATATGACCGGTTTTAATTACCAACTTAAAAAATAAATGCTAAAATTTATCAAATAATAAAAGTGTAATTAACTGACTCTTGGACATTGTAATTTAATTTCCCTATAGATTTGTCAATAGAAAAGATTGAAATTTTATTCATTTTTTAAGTGCCATTAAAAATGTAATTTTGGGCACAGAAATGAAAACCTACATTTGTTATTTACTAAAAAGAATTGAGGATATATGCATATATTAAGTTACTTGGAGAAAAGTTATGCATAATAGAGCTTTAACTTATGGGCCTTGAAGTTCCAAAAAGTTCAAAATTTTAACGGATCGTTATTGAAAAAAGTTTATTGTAAACCAGTAAACCGTATCCATATTTATCTCACATCATCATATTACTTTTTAGATTTGTTCCAGTATTCACAAATGCCTATCATTGAACCGGAAAAGTTAACTGTTCAAGGTTTAAAAGGTCGAATTGGATCGAACTAAAGTCGAACAAATTTTAATTAAAAACTTAAAAAATAAATGCTAAAATTTATAAAATTGTCAAATAATTAGCAAAACTCAATAAAAGTGCAAGTAAGTAACTGTTGGGCTTGGGCATTATAATTGAATTCTCACATAGATTTGTCATTAAAAACGTTGAAATTTCATTTCTTTTTTAAGAGCCATTAAAAATGTGACTTTGGGCATAGAAAGAGAATCCCACATTGATTATGTAGTTAAAAGAATTGAGGACGTATGCCTATATTAAACTACTTGGAGAAGGGTTATTCATAATAGGGCAGTAGCTTATGAACCTTGAGCTTCTAAAAAGTTTCAAAATTTAATTAATCATTATTGAAAAAAGTTTATTGTAAACTGGTAAACCGTATCTGTGCTTATCACACACAATCTTATTGCTTTTCAGATTGGTTCCAGTGTTCGTCAATATTTAGAAAACTAGTCCAATCATCGATGGTTCTAGTATTCGTCAATATTCAGAAAACTAGATTGATCATCGAATAAGAAAAACTAACAGTTCAAGACTTAAAAAGTTGAATTGGGTCAAATCGAGGTTGAATTGGTTTAATTGAAAACTTAAAAAATAAATGCTAAAATTTATAAAATTGTTAAATAATTAGCAAAACTTCAAAAATATAATTAAGTGACTTTTAGACGTTATAAATAAATTTCCACATGGATTCTCATTAAAAAAGGTTGAAATTTTATTCTTTTTAAGGGCCATTGACAATTTGACTTTGGGCATAGAAAGATAGTCACATATTAGTTATTTAGTAAAAAGAATTGAGAATGCATGCTTATATTAAATTACTTAGAAAATGGTTATGTATAATGGAGCCTTAGTTCATGGGGCTTCAAATTTCAAACAGTTTAAAAATTTAATAGATCGTAATTGGAAAAAAAAACTTTATTATGAATTGATGAACCGTATCAGCATTTATCTTACAATGTCGAATTGCTTTTCAGATTGGTTTCATCATTCGCCTATTCTTAATTTTTCTAATTGAATTGGTCATGACTGTTCAATTCCTTAAACATTGACTAAATTATGATAGCAAATTAAAATATGTAGCATGTAGAAGGTGTATGTAAAGAAAAATCCGATCTTCATTAATACATATTAGAAAAGTTAAAAAAAAGCCCAAAAGGGGCAATTGATCACACATGCATTTTGTAATAGACAATTTTATACAAATATTTTGAAGGTTATAAATTGAAAAGGTCTGAAAATCATTATTTGTGTTAAAAATGGCCAAATAACAAATTATGCTATAAATTGTGTAATACATATATCATCCTTCATCATTTATTCAAGCTATATTTATCGGACGTAACATTTTTTTCTCGTGTATTATACACTGACAGCCTAATACAAATGTCAAAAATTCACCCGTGTAGTTTAATATAAACTCTAAAAATTTTCTTCAATGTTTTCCTTAGTTTTTTTTTTTTTTTTTTGAAACCATTTTTGATCTTCATTAATATATATTGTATTATGAGTAGGATCTGTATTGTTTTTACACGCATATCAACGATAAAATATTATAACTTAATTTTTTTATACAATCATGTTTAATCTTCTTAAATTATTTTAATTATCTGATATTATTATCACGTGCAAGGTACGGGTAAAATAACCAATAAAGCATAATAATGAAATGAAAATAAACAATGTATGAAAAAGGTAATAAATGAAGAACAATTGTAAATAAAATAAATTGGTATTTTGTGGACATTATTATAAATTTTGGAAAACTTCTTTCTCCACAACATTTATTGTTTTTTTTTTTAGTTGGCTTGCCATCTTTACATGGGGCTAGAGATCTTCAAGTAAAATTAAATGTTTTTGTCTGGGTAGCTCATTGTTCAATGACTAAATCACTTTTAGGACTTTGCTGTTTACCATTAGGCTTTTGCATTTATTCTCAAGCTTGATCACCCTCTTTTAGGCATAAAAATATTTTCTTGTCTAAAGTTTTTGTTTGTTTTATTAATCACTCAAATTTGATTTCTTTTGATTTGGCAGGAAAATGCAAAAGGTAGGATATTTATATAAATATATTCTTCTTCTGATATATTATATATATCCTTACTAATGTTATTATGTAACGACCTGCCCCTAAAAAATATACATAGTATTTTATTTGGTGCACTACAACATAATTATTTGCCCCAAAAAAATTGGCATTACTAAGCATATCTCAGTCAGACCTCCTTGGAACTTTTAGTAGCCCACATTGTTAGCATATAAATCTACAGTATAAAGACTGTAAGCAAGGAATTACCAATATCAAAAGACAAGTTCTAGCCGTATCATATCTATGTCAGCCCCCAATATTGTGTAGCATATATACCCAAACAGTAGGACGCAAGTCCTCCAACACTGCGTCCAGTGTGTATGCTTGGTCAGCTAGCCGTCAAACCCCAACAGTCACAAGGGATAATTGCCCCAAGTGGTATATCTACCCGAACGGCTGTATAAGCAGTGCATTATATAGGGTCCTCACGCAAATCATTTATTACCTCACCAATGCACAACTCACAACATCATAAAATGTTCCTCACATATTCTAATCATCCACAAACTCAATGTATGCATACATGGTGTGCAACACATCATGCTCGGTATAATAATATCAATCTATCAATGCACAAGCGTAAACACACGTGCATTATTCACGTATCGCACGAATGCACAACTTTGACATCATCACGTGTTCATCACGTATGATAATCATCTACACACACAATATATGCGTACATTGCATGCAACACATTATACACGGTATAATAATCTCAATCTATTAATGTACAAGAGTAAACATACATCATTCCGTCACAGTACATAAGAAGCATATCCTCAATAAATTAATCTTTGTACTGTATATGGAGTTATCATATTTATCTCTCAGGTTGATTCAACGCTTTGTTCCTACATCACATATGTAATTACTAAGTTAGAACAATATTATAAAGTACGAATATTGAAAAAAATTTGCAGAAATACTTACTTGGCTGGCTGGCCTCGCTTGTAATTACCAATATTATAAAGTACCAATATGTAATTACTTGGCTGGCCTCGCTTATTACCTGGCTGGCTAGGTAAATGCATGGCTGGCCAAGTAATCGCCTAGGCGCCAGAATGCTAAGCCACTTTGGAGGGAATTTAAGGGAACAAAAGGTTACTGACTTTGGTGTTTTTTTGAATAATCATAACTATTATAATTTCCAAGTATGTAGTCATAGTTTGTCTTAAAGGCTAACCTGTAATTAAATTTTTATTTAATTACACTTTTACCCTAAGGTAAATTTCGCAATTATCCTTAATGGATAATCATTTTCTTAAAAATATTATAATTTATTCTTAATAAATAATTATCCTTTCTTCTTACTATGAAATCGATTATAATACCTTATTCTATGCCCAAAATTTCCAGAAAAAAAAATATCGAAAGGGTATAGAAAATAATTTTTAACTTAAGTGAAATTTTGGGGCACTACACTATTTTTCTATCATTTTCATTGAGTAAATGTTGCTTGTCTTATATAACTGTAAATTTACTTGGCTTCCTCGTAAGAATACATATATATGGCTGTGTTGAAAGTTGGGTGGAATGAATTAAGACTCTAACATGCTTCCATCAAATAATACCTATGTTTCAATCAATGAGCATGTATGTATTGACATGACTGACAAATTAGAAATTAGTCCTGATTTAGTATGACAATCAAATTAGAAATAGTCATATTTTGTGGGGTTAATGGTAAATGTTGGGACGATAGATAGGTTTTTCAAACTTTAAAATCAAGACATAAGTTTTGACCGGCTATTTAAATGTTTTACTGTATACTATCTAAATATCTAGAACAAATAAGAGTAATGGAAAAGAAAATCCAATTGAGGAAATCGTTAAGTTGTACGTACACATATGTGAACCATTTCTTTTTATAAGTAATTATAATTTAAGCCTGACTTACATTCATCTTAACCTTTTTTTTTTTAATTGCTTTTCAAAGGGTGTTGCTTACTGTGATGGAAAAAAAAGGGAAGCAAACAAAAATGCACAATCATGATTAATTAATTATCCGTCCCACTAAGATTTGCTTGTTTTCCATTTTCGCCCGTGCTAAATTGTATGCCACTTTTTTTTATTAAAATATAGTTGGAATATTAATTTTCTTATGTACCCTTATTTAGTATACATTGTAATCTATCTTTGAAATAATATTATTAAGGTAAAATAATTAGTAAATTAAGTGGTATATTCTGAGGATAGTATTAAAAAGAAATGGTTTACCAATAGATTGAAATTATTCTGAAGAGAGTATTAAAAGGAAATGGTTTACTAGTAAATTGAACTTTTCTTAACCCTTTTGAAATTAGAAGTAAACCTATCTTAATGGTATGGAGGGAGTAAATGGTGAAAACTGAAAACTAAATAAACTTATACTTAGAAAGTTAAAACTAAAGTACAAGAATTCAATTTAATTAACAAACTATAATTCATGATATTTGATGTTTTAACAAGATGACAATATCTCATATATGATATAGATACGCACTGCTTTTCTTTCTTAATACAAATATAGCTAATATTGATTAATTTAACATAAATGAAACAGAAAAAAAGGTCAATTATTTTTCCTAATACAATACACACCATACTCCATTCAATATATTTAAAAAGAAAAAAGAAAAATTATTTTGATGTAAGTCATGTCAAATAAGTTTAAACAGAGGCTCTTGGCAAGAGATGAATTTTCTAATTTTGCATTATTCAAAAGGACAAAAATGATGGTAGACTTATCTCTATATATTGATGAGCGAATTCAAGGCTATTCATTTGTACATGAACATTCAAGACCCATTGTGTCTTATCTGGGTTGACATATATCAAACTATGTAAACTAATATTTCATGCCATGAAATTAATTTGAGACAGGACTAATTGCTTTTGTCAAAATTTGCATTGCAAAAAATGAAAAAGAAAACTAACTATTAGAATGTGTATCATGAAATACCTAAATATGGTAGATAATTTTTAAATATGTTGAGTATGAATTATATACATAGTAAACCAATTCAAAACTTGTAAAATGACATAAATATCTTATTCACAGGGAGTGTATGAAAGTGCAATGTTGTATGAATATATTTGCAGTTGCTAGAATGGTTTTTGGATGAGAATAAAAAAGAAAATACAACATTACAAAATTAGGAAAATAATTGCAGATTATGTGAGAAACGTTGTTGGTTCTCAAGAAGTCATGGAGGCCTAATATTTCACTACTAAAAAACACGTTAGTATTGACGGAAAATTTCTAACGACAGCCAATCCGTCGATGATTACCGACGATAAATAAAAATCCGTCGGTAATTTCCTACAGACATGAAGGCCATCGGTAATTATCGACGGCAAGAGAGGCCATCGGTAAATGCTGACTAGACTCCTAGACCATTGGTAAATACCGACGACAGTTAGTAGACGTCGATAATTATCGGCAACAACCAAAATTGTCTGTAATTATTGACAAGAATGATTTATCTGTTGGAAAATACAGAAAACTTTTCATTTCCTTGACAATTTCTTATAGGTTTTCCATGCCATCGGTAATCTCCGACCGATTTTTTATGTCGTCAGCAACCTTCGACTTGTTTTTGTAGGCCGTCGGAAATCTTTATAACCTTTTTTTACCGAAAATTGCAATAATTTCTAAGAATGATATGAATTTTAATTAGTGATATGATGAAATATTGTGTGTTTTAATTTATGAGATTTTAACATTAATACATGAATTTACATATATCAAAAGTATTCACAAAAAAAATATATAATCTAAATTTTTCTACGCTGAAGGATTAGTTAGTGAAAATGTGAAATAAGTCTTTAATGATACAAAAAACTCAAACAAAATAATAAATACATAATTAAAAACAAATATTTTATTGTATTAATATATTATTAATGAAAATTTAATAAATTTTTGCTATCACGTCGCGTAAAAATAGTCTAATTTTGAAATAATTTAACGTATTACCTAAATAATAATATTACAAATATAATTATTTATTAATTATATTAGCACTAAATATTTATTTATAATTTTGAACTAAGAGATTGTTAATCATTACAAATATTATTAATTATAATAAATAAGTATTTAGACTTTCACATATATATAAAATAAAAACTTTAATCATCCTTGCGAATATTTTAGTTCTCCATTATTTTTTAAAATTAGATCTCAATTTAATTTTTTTTCACTTATTAGTTTTTAAAAAAAAATTCTGAGAACAAAATATTAATAAACTTCTCGGGTGAAAAAAATCACATGTATGAAATTTTAAATACATCTTAATTACTATTATAAAAAATTTAATTTACTGAAAAAATAATAATTTTTGAAACTTACAATTTGTAAGTGACTATAAATTTTAAAGTGAGCATAGAAATTTATGTAGAGTAAAAAAAATTTTTATTTAACACATACTGTATTTTATGTATTTTTTGAATTGCAAAAACTATATGAATATTTGTTAAATAAATTATAAATACATAAAGTATAGCTACCGTCGTCAGAATTTACCGACGGCTTTCAATGGTCGTCGAATTTACCGACGAACTTAGTCGATGGTGATTACCGCTAGATGCAGATCTTCCGTTGGTAATCAGCAACAAGCCGTTTACTGACGGTTTTTTCCTACCATCCGATCCCGTCGTTAACTCATTTTTCTGTTGGATATTGGTCATTATCGACAGATTTTGACCAACGGTACCGGCGTGTTTTTTTGTAGTGTTTCTTTTGCAAGTGTTGTTATTTTTTAATTTATTTGTTAATATAATAATGTTGATAATAAAGCATAGCCCGCGTTTCTATCCTTGGCGCATGACACATCCAAGGTCCACTAAGATGATTTGGGACGGGTCGTGTAATTAGGGACCTCCACCAGTGGAAATCAAAAGTTGAATCCTAGAGTAAATATGTGCAAAGATTAGCAAAGCACGTGCTATTCACCGGATCCCCTTTTTTTTTTTAATTTAATAAAACATACAAACGTTAGCAAAAACAAACAATTTGACATTGTACAAGACTTAAAGCCCTACCTAAGTCCACTCTTCAGCCCCATAACAAAACGTACAACATATTTATAAAAAAAGACAATTAATGCACTTTGTCATTTAGAAAAGAGAGGGAGCCGTGCACAAAATTTACGCTCCTACCAAAGAAATAAGGTGCATCACTAACATTACTGTTTTCAGTTTTGATAATTTCCTTGGCTCAGATAATTTCGTCTCTTTTAGGAAATTCTTTACCTTATTTCCTTCCTACCTTTCAGATTACAGTTAGCAATGACTCTATAAAAATGGAAGTTTTGGTAGCAAAATCCCAGAAAAAAAGAAAAAAAAAAAAAAAAACAAAACAAATATTTTTTTAATTACTCTTAAACTAAAAAAAATATAGCCGTACTCATGGCTGCAAATATACAAATATCTTCTCGATTCTTGGTGATCATCTTCCTTTCTATACAGTTTTTCTACACAGCAAGTAAGTTAGTTTATTTTCCAGTGGCCTTTTATCTTTTTTTTTTTTTTTTTGCCTCTTTTTCCCTTTTTATATACCTCGAGTTATAATAAAAACTGTCAATGTTATTTTCATGTAACAGATTCAGCAGCATTAATGGGTGTGAATTTTGGGAAAGACAAGGTCGAAATGCTGGATACAAAGATGGTGAACCTTTTGAGCGCTGCAGGCCTGAAAAGGATAAGAATATTTGCTGATCCAGCAGTGCTTAAATCCCTTGCAAACACCGATATAGAAATCGCAATCGCAATTGACAATGGGGATATTCCGACGCTAGCATCCTTCCCAAATGCAGCAACTCAATGGGTGGAAAACAACGTGTTGGCATTCCATCCGGCTACTAAAATTCAACTCATTACCGTTGGTAACGAGGTATTAACATCGGAGGATCCAAATATAGTCTCTCACCTGTTGCCTGCCATGAAAAATCTCCAAGACGTGCTCAAGAAAGGTAGAAAATTAATATAGCATCTACAATGCAAATATTTGTCTTGGAGTGACGTGCAGGAGAGCGATAGACAATAGAATTTGCAAATTTCGATTTTGTCTGTCTTCTTTCACTTCTTTCTTACCTTTTCTTCCATTTTTTCCTTCCCATTTTTTCCTCACAATATCTTCCAGAATGTCTAGTTGTAGAAAGTATCAAAAACATTGTGAAGAAAATATGGAAAATAATAGAAAAAGGTAAGAAAGAAGTGAAAGAAAAAAAAAAGAAAATTGAAATTTGTACATTTTATGTGTCTATATCTCTCGTTCACGTCACTCGAAGGCTACACATTTGCATTGAGGATGCATGCTTATATAATTCGTGGGTCGAGAAGAAGCTAGATAAAATTAATTAGCTAGTAAGTAATTTTTAAACAAAAAAAAAAACTATATATATTGATGATTAATATTGCAGCCTCATTGGATCAGCAAGTGTTGGTGTCGACGGCGCATTCGATGGGTTTGTTGCACAAGAGATATCCACCGTCAGAGGCATTTTTTGACCAGAAATATGAAGAAACACTCAAGGCATTGCTTCAGTTCCAGAGTTCAGCTCATTCACCTTTTCTGATCAATTTAAACCCTTACTTTTTGTACGGTAGCTATCAAACGCCTGATAACTTGGCATACTGCCTTTTCCAACCAAATGAAGGGCGTTTCGACAAGGGAAAAAACCGCAAGTACACCAATATCTTTGATCAACAGGTAATTAAACCAATTGTTTGACTTTGATAATCTGCAAATTACGCAATTAATTATTTGATCAAACCACGACAAATATGTCTCTCATATATATGCTCTGAAAAGGTCGACGCAATACGCACGGCCTTAGATGCGACAACTGTCGCTGATTCGATCGAGGTGGTAGTTTCTGAGGCTGGATGGCCTCTTAAAGGAGAACCCGAAAGGCCCGGGGCAACAATAGAAAATGCAAAAATCTATTTCGAGAACTTGGTAGAGCACCTCTCATCAAAAGTTGGCACCCCACTTGTGCCTAAAAAGCCTGTTGAAGCTTATATCTTTTCACTTTATAACGAGGATTATGATGTTGAACTCGTCAAGAACGTAAAGGTGAGCCAATAACTATGGACAATCCCTTCATCCATCTCTGGCCAATGTTGAAAAATGACAAGTTGATTGACTTAATTTCTCATGCATGGATCACAGGGTCGGTCAAATCTCGAGAGTTCATCAGATTCCGCAACAGCTCCATCAACACCAAATGCTGGGTCTGGTAAATGGTGCATGGCCAGGCATGGCGTATCTGATGCTCAATTGCAGGGAAATATTGACTATGCATGTGGCCAGGGGATTGACTGCAATCCAATTAAGCCCGAAGGAGCCTGTTTTGAACCAGATAATTTGCGATTGATTGCTTCTTACGCGATGAATCTTTACTATCAATCGAATGGGGGGAATCCGTGGAACTGTGACTTCTCCAACACTGGCATTCTCACAGATGAGGATCCTAGTACCGATGCTTGCAAGTACCCTAGCAACAATGTCAAGGTAAGCCAATAACTACGTACAATGCCTTCATCCATCCAACACATTCGTCTCTAGCCAATGTTGACAAATGGCAAGTTGATTGATTTAATTTTTCATGCATGCATCACAGGGTCATTCAAAGCTCGAAAGTTCTTCAAATTCCGCAGCAGCTCCATCAACACCAGAAGCTGGGCCTGGAAAATGGTGCATGGCCAGGCATGCCTTATCTGATGCTCAATTGCAGAGAAATATTGAATATGCATGTAGCCAGGGGATTGATTGCAATCCAATTAAGCCTGGAGGTGCCTGTTTTGTACCAGATAATTTGCGAAAGACAGCTTCTTACGCAATGAATCTTTACTATCAATCAAAAGGGCAAAATCGATGGAGCTGTGATTTCTCCAACACTGGCCTTTTTGTAGATGAAGATCCTAGTACCGACGCTTGCAAGTACCCCAGCAACTATGTAAAGGTAAGCCAATAACTCCATCCATCCATCCATCTCTGACCAATGTTTTTATATTTAATTTCTCATGCACGGATCACAGGGTCGTTCAAATCTCGAGAGTTTTTCAAATTCTGCAGCAGCTCCATCAACACCAAAAGCTGGGTCTGGAAAATGGTGCATGGCCAGGCATGGCTTATCTGATGCTCAATTGCAGGGAAATATTGACTATGTATGTGGCCAGGGGATTGACTGCAATCCAATTAAGCCTGGAGGTGCCTGTTTTGTACCAGATAATTTGCGAAAGACTGCTTCTTACGCGATGAATCTTTACTATCAATCGAATGGGGGCAATCCATGGAACTGTGACTTCTTCAATACTGGCATTCTCACAGATGAGGATCCTAGTACCGATGCTTGCAAGTACCCTAGCAACAATGTAAAGGTAAGCCAATAACTACGTACAATCCCTTCATCCATCCATCTCTGGCCAATGTTTTTTTTTTTTTTATTTAATTTCTCATGCTATCACAGGGTCATTCAAATCTCGAGAGTTCTTCAAATTCCACAGCAGCTCTACCGACCCCAAAAGCTGGGTCTGGAAAATGGTGCATGGCCAGGCATACCGCATCTGATGCTCAATTGCAGGGAAATATTGACTATGCATGTAGCCAGGGGATTGACTGCAATCCAATTAAGCCTGGAGGTGCCTGTTTTCAGCCAAATAATTTGCGATTGACTGCTTCTTACGCGATGAATCTTTACTATAAATCGAATGGGGGGAATTCGTGGAACTGTGACTTCTCCAAGACTGGCATTCTCATAGATGAGGATCCTAGTACGGATGCTTGCAAGTACCCTAGCAACTGAACTACAATTAAAAATAAGAAATGAATTCTTAAGGTAGCTCTTGATTAGATTACATGTATTTTTTGCATGCCTTTAAGGCTTTAGAAAGCACAAGGTACAATGTAATAATAGTTAGCTAGGTTCACTTTTTTGTAAGACACTGGCAATTGTATTCGTGATAAGCAACTAAAAATAATTCTGAAGCTAGCTATTTCTTCGTTTATCTAAGAGTACTTCTTCAATATTTTGCAATGAACTGGTGCCAACTACACTGACCAAACAAGAACCAAGGCTATCTTTGTGACAAGGTAGTAATACTTTACGATTATAAGACGAATAATTTTACGTCTGGCTGTCGGTCCAAACTTAGAGCCCAACACTTTGCCAAAATATTGTTTGGTGCAATTCAGCTTTCCAAGTTAAGCATAAAGTGTTAAGCACTATAAACCCGTATATAAACCATGAAATACATAGCCCAGTAACAAAACCATTCAAATATGAATTTTACAAACTATATTGCATGTTAATTATACTGTATAATGGTAAAATGTAAATATTTTATGCATTTGAATCTACATATATACATATATGTGTGTGTGAACTATGAATCCATGAACTATGACTTCTCCAAGACCGCCACTCTCACCAATAGTGATCCTAGTTACAGGACCTCGGAGAAAAGTGAAAAGTTGAAAGAGGGGATTTCTTAATTTGTAGCTAACGAGCAATAGAAGAGATGTCGTTCTTGAATGCCTTGATAGTGCTGGAAAGCACAAGGCATAATTAGCTAGGTTTAATTTTTGAGTGATGCTACATGTAACGATTAGCGTATAAATAGGTTTACAGATAAGGATTATTAAAATTATAATTTTATTCATGTATTCTCTATTTCTTTTATTGCACAACATATGATGAAATTGTAGTTTCAGACCCTTTTTTAAACACAACTCTGTACGAGTAGATTAATCCTTAATTTTTATAAGCAAATAATAATTGTTGCATTTGTAATTAATGTATGCACAATAACCAACTAATAATAATTCTGAAGCGAGAAGTGCTATTTGTACACACAAAATGTACAATTTTTGAGACACCCCTATGAATTTACTCACACCCCTCAAAAGTTGTGATTTCAATAATAGTAGGACAAAAGACATTTAAGTAAATATAAGGAGGTGTGTACAAAAATTGTACACTTTATGTGTACAAATATCATTGCTCATTCTGAAGCTAGCTAGATAGTTTTTTTTTTGCCTTCGAAGAGTGCCTCAGTTTCCCAATGAATTGAAGCCAATTGAACTGTTCAATTTCCGAGATGGATATAAGACTTTTCTAGACATGTTCATTTCATTGAACACTTCTTCCCATTCCTATCATCGCTGATGGAACATGATAACCTGAATAATTTTAAGCTCTCAAGATGTCAACAACTTCTCAATTGTTTAAATCCATTTAAATTCAGCTGAATAAGTCTCATGATTTGCAATGATACTTGGGGATTTGTTCTCCACTCAGTTCCAACTATCTAGGGACTTTTTTACTTGGAGAATTTATTTGGTCAGTTGGGTATAAAATCACTTTGCAACTAATGAGATAATGATACATGTCTGATGCAACTTATGTGACACAGGACTGAAGCAATGAGTTCCAACGAAAACCTTGAAGAGTAACAAGCTCTTAGAACGCACCTAAGAACAGAGTAAAAATTCAAGAAATTTTATTAATAATTGAATAATTTTCGTATTATAATACATGAGGACTATATATACACACACATAAGGCTAAGAGTATGCTTCAAGAAAGACTTGGGAGTATTGCCCAAAAATTACTAGAAATAATCTTGATTAGTGCCCAATAAGTGTTCGAGTATTGGTACCCAAGTAAAAGAAATTGAAATCCTACTGAAATGAGGAAAATTAAGAAAATTAAAATCCAAATAAATAAATCTTAATCCTAATAAAACTATATGTGACTTGTGCTGCATTAGACTCCCCAACCTCATCCGGAGTTTAATTTTGGCTAAAGAAATATAGTTAAATAAGTTTGGATTTTAGTGAAAGAAATATAAATAGGAATCTCTATTTGACTAGCGAAAATAGCAAACGCCAAGAGAATAATTTCTTGTTAATTCATCTTGTAGCCATGTTACTAGAGTAACCAAGCAAGCAATGAAATAGACCTCGATAGCTAATACCCAAGCTAATAGCCAACATTGACGCCTTATTAGTCCTTTGGGACTATATATATTTGTCAAAGTCGATATTTACTTTTAGTGTAATTTGGAAAGTAAGAAAATATGATTCCGATTACGTACTTACTACCTAATAAATGCGGGGCAGTGATGATAGTCAGACACGAATTAAATCCATAGGCGAAAGCCAATGTACGGAAACTATTAAAGTGATAATTTATCGCCTCAATCGGTTGCCCAAAACCAATGAGGGACCAAGAACACACTGGACTTGTTCTTAGAGTAACTGCTTTAGTTGCTCGAATAAGTGTTGCAACCCAACCCCCAAAAAAAAAAAAAAAAACAAAAAACAAACAAACTCTTTTATTTGGTAAATTGGAATAATATATGTTTCCTCCCATTTATTTCTTGTCTTGGCCCATTGATTTACTCTTAGAATTGGAAAATATCTTTTGGATGATATCTTTCGTTTTATTGGCCGATTTTTCACTTTATAAGCGGTGTTAATTATTCTTGTCACCACCCCCGAAACGAATCTCCTGCCTTGCATATTTTTTGTGAAAAATCAGAGACTTTTTTGTTCTCTTCTTTGGCCGGAAAGAGTCGGGTTTTGGGGACGGATTTTGGGGTGTTTTTCGTCCAAATTGGAAAGGCAAACTGAGCTCTGATCATCCCGATTCCACAATTGTTGGAAGAAGAAGATCAATCACAGGGATTTTCATCATCTTTACTTCATTTGTTCTTCAATATTTCGTAATAGTTTTGCAAATGCTGAAAAGTTGTAATCTTTTGATTTGTTTGCAAGGTGTAAATTCTTACCATTCCATGACTAAATCTCCAACTTTAACAGACTGCCTTTTCAAGATATATATATATATATATATATATATCAAGACCAACAATTTCGCATGACTACTCGGCCTCTCCTGTGCAAACTCCACAAAATCTTTCTTCCCATTGGAACAATTCCATTAAAGCCACGTCATTGGATTCAATGATTTTGTTTTCACATTCTTGTTGCATTAATTGTATCTAACTAAATATCATAATCTTGATTGAGATTCATAATATCAACACTCAAATCCAAGCTTGAAGTTTGAGATTCATCAAACTCTTTTGACTTTTGCAATATTCAAGTATTCCTTGCATGATTTCGATCATGGAAAACTCTATACTCAGAGATGTTGCCTTGCATCATTTTCAAACTCTATAATCAGCAATATAGAGACTAGTGAATATATCCCCTGCTCTGATGCCATTTAACACAAGACAAAGGCACAAAATTTCAAACGAAAACCTTGCAAAGCAACAAACTCTTAGAATCCATTTAGAGAGAAAAATGGTTAATCGAATAATTTTTGTCTCAAAAAATGTTTGAAACTTATTTAATTTCAATCCAACTCATATTTTAGTCAAAATGCAATTCAATTGACCCAAATGAAATACTAACCCAACGTTAGAAAAGCCCCATGACCCAAATAATAACCAATTCCTTGCTCTCTGCTTTTTGTTTTTTGAATTGTCTTTCAAGAAGCGAACCCTGCTTTTCGGTTACAATTGAACCCTAATGCATTTTGGCACATGTTCATCGATGCCATTTATCCCTAACTTTTGCTATTGCATTAAAAATATATTCCTTATTATTCATAATTTATTCTATATATGTGTCATTATGTCGATATGTAAACTGTGGTTTTGTTGGTTTTTTATTTATTAATGTAGCAGTAATTGGAGTTTGAGAAATTATATGGGACGTGCAAGGTATATTGGGACGAGGAAATGACTTTTTAATTTAATGGGAGAAGCACTATAAAAAGACTTTATTTGGTAGTGGAAGAGCGGATTCATTTACCACTTCAATTCTTCACTTACACAATTTGGAAACATGCATGCCTATATATAGGCAAATGATGTCGGCGGATATCATTGCATTTGTGGTCTTAATTCATGCACTAGAATTTTCCTAGTAATGACTTTTTTATCCACAAAAATTTCCTTGCATCCCAAGTCCTAGGTTTTTAATTATTCTTGAATTGTCTATAAATATCTTAGAAATGGGCATCACTTGTAATCAGGTTTAAAACTAAATCAAATCACAAAAAACAGTTTGGTTTGAAAAATAAAATGGTTTGGTTTGGTTCAGAAAATTTTGAAGTCGCTCAAAAACTAGGTCTAAAACCGGTCAAAGCGAACTACACCAAAAAGTCTTGAAGTATTGTCCCAAAAAAATGAAACTGAAATCCTACCAAAATATCGGAAAAAAAAAAAAATCAAAAGCCACTCGACAAGAATAATGTGGCCTCTGACATTAGACACAGCTTTTATCTCTTACATTTCTCTACCCAGAGGCTAATTGTGTGCCTCATTTTCTGTCATCCTCAATTAGGGATGGCCAGATTTAGTAATATGATCTCTTGGCCTTGTTTCCAATTAAAAACCCAAAAGATCAAAAGGGGGGAACATTTTTTTTCTTAACAAATATCTATTCAAAAAGACTCGGATTTAGTTTCATTTCAGAATTTTGAGTACTTTCCTCGATCAAGAAAATTTTAAGTTTATTATTACAATTTAAAATTAGATCATTATTACAGTTTAAAATTAGATTATCTATTGGACTAATGTTTTGTTTAAAACCATATAATAAGGCAAGTAATATTTGTAGTGTGAAGTAGAAAATACTTAAAATCTAAAAAAGATTCAGTCAATTGTTAATTCTCTTTTCACAATTGACATTGTCAAGACAATTCCCTACGTTCTCAGTATGATGTTATGTTTCTCATAGTATTCCTGCATTCTAGGATTTAAAGTTTGTTAGGCATGCACGTATATATATGCACTTCTCGAATCTTGAAGATACCACAATTAATTGATATTCCCGAACCAAATAATTCTCTGCTATATTTCTGATTTTCACATTATTATTCAAAGATATACAATTATTGAAGATTTTCAGCCATCTGGAGTCCCCGTTTTCTATGTAACTAAATAGGGCTTTATAAGGGAGTCCGACTACCAATTTCAAGGCGTCACGTGTATGAAAACCAAGTGTGTTTTTCTCACTTGACCGCTTGTGATTAGTAATTGGTTTCATATTATAGAGCCCTATTTGATTCCATTGAAAAACTAGTCTCGAATCTAGTTTATTTTTAGTTTTCTATTACTTTGATTTAATGCTTTCTTATATGTTCCTTCATTTATTCTTTGTTGGTTAGTATATTTAATTTACAGTTCTCCCTTCATTCATTCTATGGTAGGGAATCTACTCCTTACTCAAGTTCCCAGTGATCAGTTAAGACCAAACAAGATTTCATGGATTCCGCCTTCTTTTGACATTAGAATTTCTTAATTCATTATCTAGTTACGACATAAATGAAACGTGAAGTTTTTGTCCGAATCCAAACTCCCACCATCTGACTTATTAGGATGATGCTTTATTCATGCGAGGGGCTTGGGTTTGGCGAAACGAACCAAATAACTCTCAAAACTATATGCACGACGTGCAAAGTTTTTCGTTTACCAAAGAAAATAAGGTGCATCACTAACAATATTTTTATCAGTTTTGACAATTTCTTTGGTTTAGACAATTTCCTTTCTTTAAGGAAATTTTAACCTTGTTCTCTTCCTACATTTTAGATTACAGTTAGCCATGCTTGTATATAAATATGGAAGTTTTGGCAGCAATTCACAAAAACATTTAGTTTCATTGCACATATTATTCTTCAACTAACACAACAAACATCGCCATTTTTTTCCCCAAAAAAAAAAAACACACACACACACAAACGTAGTACTCATGGCTGCAAATAGGCAAATATCTTCTCGACTCTTCGTGATATTCCTTTTTGTTCAGATTTTTTACACAGCAAGTAAGTTGGTTTATTTTCAAATTCAAGGCTCTAATTTTTTTCTTTGTCTTCATGTCAGGATCTATATATCTTATCTGAACCCCTTTTTCCTTTACACTGCCAATTATTAACTAGAAGTCTAAAATAATACCTCCTTTTTTTTCATTATATTAAAATTTTGGCAAAATTAGGTTGTACACTACAATTTATTATAAATATTGCAAAATACAGCAAAAACTCATTAGGGCTTTCATGACCGTAATTTTACGGCTCTCTTAGTGAAAACATTGTCCCTTTCTGGTATGTTTCGTTTCACCTCTCCACGTGTTTCCCTTTTTTTACTTTTCTTTTTCCTCTTTATTTTGATTTATCACTTTTAAAAATTACATGTTTGTTATCATTTAATTAAAATTGAAATGTCACATATAGAAAAAGTACTAAATTTTATGTTTTAACTATGTGAGGTTTTAATTATGTGCTTTTTCTATGTAATATATGTGATTTTTTCGATGTAATATGCAATCTTTTAATTATTAAGTGTGACTTTTTTTGATATAATCTACTTTTATTCAAGTGTGACTTTTTCAATGTGATGTCACGTTTTAATCAAATATGACTTTTTTTAACTGTGTGCTTTTTCTATGTAATATATGTGACTTTTTGGATGTAATATGCAATCTTTTAATTATTAAGTGTGACTTTTTGATATAATATGAGACTTTTATTCAAATGTGACTTTTCCAATGTGATATCTCACGTTTTAATCAAATATGACTTTTTCTATATATTTAATATGTGACTTTTTTAATTAAGTGTGATTTTTTAATGTAATATGTGACTTTTTAATCAATCGTAACATTTTTATATAATGTGACTTTTTAATCCAGTGTGACTCTTTTGATGTAACGTGTGACTTTTTGAATGTAATATGTGGCGTTTTAATCAAATGTGTCTTTTTCTATGTAATATATGGTTTTTTAATTCATATGTGACTTTTTAATGTAATATGCGACTTTTTAATTAAATGTAACTTTTTAATGTAATATGTGGCTTTTTAATCAAGTGGAACTTTTTCGAAATAATATGCGACTTTTAATCAATTGTGACTTTTTCGATTTAATATTGCCGTTTTAATCAGTTGTGACTTTTTCGATATAATATTTGATATTTTGATTATTAAGTGTGACCTTTTTGATATAGTATGGACTTTTATTCAAGTCTGACTAGATCGGAAGATGTGATATATATGTCACGTTTTAACCAAGTGTGGTTTTATTGATGTATAATATGTGACTTTTTAATCAAGTATGACTTTTTTTTTGGGGCAATCAATCAAGTATGACTTTTTAATGCAATATACAACTTTTTTAATCCGGTGTGAATTTTTTATATAAAATGTAACTTTTTAATTCAACATGGCTTTTTCGATGTAATATGTGACTTTTTAATGAAGTCTACTTTTTCGATGTAATATGTGACATTTTAATGAAGTGTGACTTTTGTATATAATATGTGAATTTTTAATCTAATGTGACTTTGTTAATGCAATTTGTGGCTTTTTGATCAAATGTAACTTTTTCGATGCAATGTGTAATCAAGTGTGATTTTTTCGATGTAATATATGCCGCTTTAATTAATTGTGACTTTTTTTATGTAATATGTGACTTTTTAATGAAGTTTGACTTTTTAATGCAATATGCGACTTTTTACTCAAGTGTGACTTTTTTTATATATAATATGTGACTTTTTAATTAAACATGAAATTTTCTATATGTGAATTTTTTTAATTAAATAAGTATTTTTATATATTTTTTAAATATACATGGCTTTCTGATTAAGCGTGACATTTTTATATGTAACTTTTTAAACTAAAAGTGATTTTTATTTCAATATATGATTTTTTTTTTGTTTTCGCGTGTGACAATACAAATGTTTTGACGTTTTATAAATTAAAAATCGTGGATGAATACTCATCATTAATTATTATCTTCTGAGAAGGGGTAAAAACGAAAACTAGGTGGTGTAATTGAGAATTGGGCTGGGCAGATTAAGCATTCCAATTGGATATTTGGAGATTTTCCCGTATTTTGTGGCGGACAATTCCTTTGGTAGTATTTTTCAATTAACCACACAATTATGGTGTATTTTTGTAAAGAACCCATTAATTTTCGTGTATGAATAAACCAGGTCAAAGCATGCTAAAACGGCCTTTAATTAGCCCATATGTTTAATCATTTCAAGAAAATAAATGGTGAAGTGCTAATTGTGGTTGGATCAAACAAGTACGAAATTCTGTTTTGGAATCCAAAGAAGAAAGGCTTTTAATTAAGAATCTTATAGATATATAAGTCTTTACATATTGAACAGATTCACAATCATTTCTGGGGGTGAATTTTGGGCAAAATGGTGACAACCTTCCTTCGCTTGAGGAAACGGTGAACCTTTTGAAGTCTTCAGGCTTCAAGAACGTAAGACTCTTCGTTGCCGATCCAGCAGTAATTAAAGCCCTAGCAAACACCAATATTGGGATCGTAATCGGAGTTGGAAATGGGGATATTCCGGCGTTAGCAACCTCCCCGAACTCAGCTACTCAATGGTTGCAAAACAATGTGCTGCCATTCTACCCAGCCAGTAACATTATAATGATAACTGTTGGTAATGAGATATTGACATCAGGGAATCAAAATTTAATCTCGATGCTGGTTCCTGCCATGCAAAATCTCCAAAATGCGCTCAATGCCGGTAAGATCCTTTCAGTTTTGTGGATTCAAGAGAAAAATTCAGATTCAAATAAATTACATATGTGTGTATTGCAGCTTCATTGAGTAGGAGAGTAAAGGTATCGACTGTGCATGCAATGTCGGTGTTGGGCAAGTCATATCCACCTTCAGCCGTAGCTTTCGATCAGAGACAAGAAGAAACAATGAAGGCGGTGGTTCAGTTCCTGAGTTCAGCGAATTCACCTTTTATGGTCAATCCATACCCTTTCTTTGCATACAGAGACAATCCAACGGAGGACACCTTGGCATACTGCCTTTTCCGAGGAAATCGTCCGGACCCTGGAAATGGCCTCAAGTACACCAATATGTTTGATGCACAGGTAAATTAATTATATTAGTGTTTGATGATCAGAAAGTTTAATTCGATCAAACTAATTAACATTGTGGTCTGAAAAGGTTGACGCAGTACGGTCCGCCTTAAACGCAATGGGATCCAAAGATGTCGAGATAGTGGTTGCCGAGACAGGGTGGCCTCACGGAGGAGACTCCAACGAACCCGGAGCAACCTTGGACAATGCTAAAGCCTATGTTGGAAACTTGATAAAACACCTCAGCTCGAAAGCTGGCACCCCACTAATGCCTGGAAAGACTATTGATACTTATATCTTTTCACTTTACGACGAGAATAAGAAATCTGGGCCTGCCTCTGAGAGATCTTTCGGAATTTTCAAGCCTGATGGTTCTATGAATTATGATGTTGGTCTCAACAAGAAGAATGGAGAGGTAAGAAAATAACCATCCATCCATCCATCCATCTCCAATGCGTAAAATTTTTGACACAATTAATTTAAATTCTCATCCTAGGCGACTCCTTCAAATCCCTCGACTGCTTCAAATCCGTCAACTCCGAAAGCTGTAGATGGAACTTGGTGTGTGCCCAAGCCTGAGATCGGACGCTAAACTGAAGGGAAATATTGACTACGTATGTAGCCAAGGGATTGATTGCAGTCCAATAAAGTCGGGAGGCGCCTGTTTTCAACCGGATAATATACGATCACATGCCGCTTACCTGATGAATCTTTACTATCAAAAGAATGGGAGGAATCGATGGAACTGTGACTTCTCTAACACTGCCATGCTCATCAGTATTAGATCGGAAGAGCACATGATGGTTGCAAATACCTTAGCAACTGAAAAGCTCAAAGACCAGATTTCTATTTAATATGTAGCTAACGATGTGCAGAAGAAGAAGAGATGAACTTCTTGCATGCCTTGATAGCTCTGACTACACAAGGCATGATATTAGCTAGGTTTACTTTTTGTAAGCAAATATTAATCATAAATGGTCGTTAAAATCCAGATTTGGATCTTACCGTTTTGCAGTACGACCTTACTATAGAATCTTAAAATTTACCATAGACTCTTACGATTTCATTGCTATACTGCAATGATACAAGCAATTTTAATGAGGCAAAAAAAATCTCTGCATTTCTAACCTTCTATCATTTTTGTTTCATATTTACTGATTAAGACCGTATTCTTAATTGTTGGGTACTCGAATTGCTTGTCTGAAAGATAAAAAAATTGAAAAAGCTATATGGCTTTCGTTCGTAATATAAGCTCTCTTATTCTTCCATAATGTCTTAAATAACTCATTTGCACAAAAAAAAAAAAAAACAATTAAAAAAAAAACAATTATCGAAGCAATATTCCAATTAATATCTCACACCCCCGCCCCCCAAAAAAAAAAATTATTACTTAACCCCCTCTTTCTCCCAAATTAATTGTTTATTTCTCTCTCCCCCTTAATAATTCTAACCCCCTTTATCAAAGGATAAAGATGCCACTATTAAAGGGATGAACAAAATTCTACTCCTTTTTGAAGTACTAGAATTTTTTCTTCATAAAACCTCTCAAGCTTCTGTGTAATAACGTTAACCCAACTTCGTGTATGCTAATTCCAAGCATCAATCATATAAATTTTTGAGCATCGAGATAATAAGGCATGTCACCAGCCGCTAACATGATTTGAAGGTGGTTGTGTGCTAATGACATGACACTTACACAGACGTCAAGTGACTAAAATTTCCTAGCACCAACCATGCTGCTCTTACCTGCCACTTAACATGTAAAATTGCTAATGACTCGCACCAATCGCGGACCCATCTAACACACAAGCGGATTCTTGTTTTCACGTAGCATTGGCAGTCTTGATATTCTTGTTCTTTCCATTATTGGGTTTCCAGTAAAAATCAATCTGGCAAAGGCATATTAAGCCCAATCCCGCTATGAAAAGAACGTCATCCCCTACACGGAGAGGATGTTCTTAGTTGGCTGCCAAGATGGCACCAAAAGGGCCCAAATGAAAGTGTAACAAATGCCACGCTGTTCCCCCCCCCCCCAAAATGGTCCATGGCGCACCACCAAAAAAAAAACGCTGCAACTTAAAAAGAACGCGCGCATCCACAAAAATCGAACCAGCCCCCATTTTTGCCCTAATTTCCCTTCGCACGGCCATTCAACTCCACCACAATTCCTCTCTAGTGAAGAAGGTTTTGAAGCCGCCACCCAACTCCTCCCTCCCCTGCGATGGCTGTGTCCCTCAGTTTGCCGGCCGTCTCTGTCGTTGCATTCCCCCAGCAGCCTCACCTTCCTCTCAACTCTAGCTATGCACTCATGTTTTGTGAATGTGAGAAGAAACTCTAGAGCCTTTTGTGTAATGCTGGGTTTAGATTTTTTTTTTTGTCCATTAAATGTAGGATAGTATGCAGTGCATTGTGCTCTCTCTATTTCTAGTTAATAGACTCCCAACTAAAATCTCTTTTAGCCTCTATTTTTTTGGATCATTTTTCCTATCTGCATTGCCATTGCCAATAGAAGCTAGGAATATTTATCAATTAAGTTTTAAAATGTTATGCTAACTTGTTTGTCCAGTTAGTAGGTTTTAATCTTTTTAGAAGATTTACCTGGGCACATGTATCAGCTTAAAAATGGTCTATTCTCAGCCCCCTTCTGCCCAATTCTGGACCAGCAAGGCGCCCGCCCTCCCATTTTCTGCTCAATTATGCACCAGCAAGGCGGACACATTGCGGCGTCCTCTTTCTCCTCCATTCTACAACAAGAAGGCGGGGGCCGAACTCGTAGTAGGGTGGTGGGCTCAGACCCTTCTTCGCCGGAGAGAAAATTAGGTGGCCACGAAGAATCGTGCACTGCGGCAAAAATGGAGAGCTGGCTCGCTTTTGGTGGGGATGGTGACGTTGAAGTGTTTCAGAGTATTGGTTTTTACTTAGTAAAGTTTCAGGGATTTTGTTGGTGGTGGGCCTGAACAAAGTTGGGGGGAAATTGCGTGGCTTTGTTACTCAATGAATTGAGCCCATTATTGTGCCAAATTGGCTGCCAAATAAGAACGTCCTCCCCGTGTAAGGGAGGAACTTGGGATTGATTTAAGCCTATCTCCACTGCCACTTTTGCAAAACAATTAAAATGTGTTTGGCAACTTGGTTTATAAACCATTTTGTTTATAAACAGTTTTTTCAAAAAGTCAAAAAGTAAAAGTCAACCCGCAGTTTTTTACTTTTCACAGAAAACAACCAACAAAATAATGCCACGTAGTTGTTTATAAACCAATTTATAAACAACCATTTTACCAAACACATTGTGTTAAAACTTCATCTTCAACATAACTTCTATTAAAAGCTACACTAAATAGGCTTAAGAATAACAGCAAATTCACCCATTATAACCCCCAGTCACATACGAAAATAGATCCTTAATGCCTACCTGTGGCTGAATATGCACAGAATGTAGAGTGTAGTTTTACAATTTTGTAACCTAGAAACATTCAGCTTTTGTTATATTTCCATTTCATCCCCTCTTATAAACACAAAATACAGCTATATTTCTCTGAACTAAAGCGTGCAAAGAAAAATTGCAAGAAAATAGAAATTCAAGCTAACAAAAAACGTGATGAAATGACAAACAACAGTACCAATACACAACAGTTCTATATATTTTAAAAAGAAAAGAAAAGAAAGAGAAGAAAGAAATTCAAAATGGCATTGCCAATTCTCAATGAATTACACGAAAGGAAAAATTGAAAAGCCACCCAGAAATCTTTTGAAAATGGAAAAGAAAGAAGCAACAAACCAGCAAGGGTGAACGTGATAATCACAGGATTCCCTCTTTGAGTTACCCCCCAGAGTGGGAGACCGGTGTAGTTATAAAATGGCCATCCTTGTATACATGTGCATATTGTTGTGGTAAAGCATGCTCCGACTGCCAAAAAAGAAAAGGAAAAATGCACACACTTGAAGCATGTCTACTTAAAATAAAAGTTTGGTGTCACAAATGTTTCACTTTTAAGGATCTCATCCTGTAATCTGTTTTAAAATACTACTTCCGGCCCATAAAGATAGTAAGTATTCCCTTTTTGTCCGTCCCAAAATATAGACCTCTTGCTATTAAAAATGTAGCTGACATATTATAGTTTCCTTAGAGCATCTCCAATGCCACCTAGGAAAGTTAACAGTGTCATGTGAAAATAGGTCTCCAATGCACCATGTCTTGGCTCAATGTAATGCTGACATGTAAATTAGTGTCAAAAGCCAGTGTCACCTAATCACAGCCTGTATTACATGCTGAATCAGCAAAACAAAGCCATTAATGCGTGCTCTCCTTTCTCCAGACCACCTGCAACCACCATTAATCTTCTCTTTGCTTCCTTGTCCCAACAACCCTTCTCCCTCAACAAAGATCCATCCCCGAGCACCGATTTTTCATTTCATTTGTGAAGATGATCAATCAATTTTTCAAAAGAGGATGGGTAACTTTCTATGAAAAATTCGGGCAATTGAAAGGTATTTATTTCTGAAGAAGATGAAAAATCAAGAATTCATCAGCTTCAGCTGGAGTATTTGTGAAACCAAAATCAGAAGGGAAGAAAAAAAGGCAGAACGGACGAGATCGAAGGCAGTGAGTCACCAGCTAATTTTGGTCACCATTGGTCGGTCATCCTTCTGTTTCACTTCTAAGATTTTTTTACCCAAAAACATTGCCCATCAAAATTCAAAAGCTTTAGTATCGTTCAAATGCTGGAATTCTGGCTTTCAGTCTTCCTTGATTTGGGGAAGATGGATTTGGGGATCAGATTTTTATTTCATTTTTTATATAAGGAAAATAAATTCCACTTGGCAAGACTTTTAAAGTGTAGACATGATGCATTGGAGATGAATTTGCAATGTCACTCTATATCTACTTGACATTTATCTTATGTGGATAGACACCCATTGTTATTGAATGCCATATGTCAAAATATTTTCAATGACGGTGACTATGCATTGGAGATGCTCTTATATAATCCTATTTAATATGCTTTGTTATCAACAAATAGAATTATTAAAGTGGAATAATTAATAAATAAAAGGGTACAATAGGAAAATGACTTAAATTTACTTTTCCTATGCTATTAAATGAACTTTTTTTAATCCCTGTGCAAATAGAAAAAAGGATATCTTTGTGGGACGGAGGTAGTATTCAATATGCATTGTGTCCTATATTTTTAAGAAAAATTTGACAATCAAGGAGGAAAAAACATATTAGTCAAAGTTTGATATACATAACCCGATGTGCAGATTTGGATTTGCAGCACAGAGAATTTAAAGCATCATTGCAAATAGGACTGAAACATACCCAGTCACTGTCACGCCCAGAACCTGGTACCAACACATTGACTTCGCTTGACTTGGCAGTAGTTATAGAAGCTTCCAAAGAATCTATGCTCAAGTATAGTTGGCAACCTGCAGTATTATCCACTGCAATGGTAGGAGCCGAACCCTGAAAAGACCACATGCATAGAAAAAGAATTATACTCTAACTGGATTTTCACCCATACCATTCACTTGGGTTCCCACCTATGATCTCTTACACAAGCGATCTCTTCACTGGGTTGCATTGTGTATCAATTGATTACCCCTAAAATCATCTAATTGAAGTGCAGTGGGGACAAAAGATATTATGGCCAGACAGATCTTAAAAACGTGACTTCCATAATGAAACTAAGGAATCATACTTCAGTCTGATTAGTAGATAATTTTTTTCAGTTTGGAAATAACAATATAGCTGAAATCTAGTGGAACCGCCTCCCCTTCTCCCCAGCCCATAGTGGGTAGTGGCTATGCTACCCCTTCCCCTCCCAAAACACAATGGAGAAAAGGACAAAGACAAAAGCCAGGCACATGTGAATAAGATAAACAACCTGACACTGCACCTCAACGCCACTGCAATTTACAATCTCACAAGCTGCCAGATCGTCCTGGTCTCAAATTAAAAAAATATATATATATATATATATATAAATATATGGTACATGAGCAAAAATATTATTAAGCGAATAAAAAATTCAAAAGATCTGCACGCCGGAAAAATAACAGTTTGCTCACTGACCATAAATACCACGCCCATCTTGGTGCACTTGTCTACTGTAATGTTGTTCACCTTACCTGCACAATATTGAGAATATAACTACATGTAACCGGCACAATGCAAGTTGCTGATTGCTGCTTGACTTCTAAATTTGAAGGAAAGAACCTAAAGAACATAAAGACATACCTGGAATCTGTAGAACAGAATCTTTGCAACCAAAAACATACACTGACTGTTTTGCATCACAATCGTCTATTACTAAATTCTTCTTTCCAATTTGATTCTCAACCACCCATCTGCAAGCATTATAAAACAAAATTATGGATTCCAGGCCGAACACCATGTACCTGTTTCCAAGGCAGGCTTCTACTCACTTACGACCCATTTGAAGCTCCAATTTTGGGGGCCCAGATCGTGAAAATGAAGGTGCACCAGAGCCACCTTTCTCACCAGCAGTAACAGCACCAGTCTTGTCCGCACGATTCTTTGACTTCATATCATCAGTGACTTTCCTCAGTCCTAGAAGGAAATAAGAAATAAATATAACAAAAATCCATATATTCTGGGATAACTCAATGAAGGGAAAAAGACATACCAGAAGTTACAGAATTTCCAGAGTTGATTTCATGAAAAATAGCAGCCATCCCTTCTTTCGGACATGATGACGAAGGCTGAGGAGTATCTGACCTGAATAATGTAGCGGGTGGAGGAGGGGGTGGTGCGGGAGCTCCTGCCTTAGAAACAGTTGGTGGAGCTGATTCTTTTGTTTTCCCACTGGCACTCCAAACAGGGCCCAATGGATAGTGACTCTTTACATAATCTCTCAAACCGGGTATATAGAGCTCCTTTAAAGCCCTTGCCCACTCGACATGATTAGCGTCTTTGTTTTTATACTCCACAAGAACCTAGATAACAAATATAAAATTTCAGACTGTAAAAGCATCAGAAATTTTTTTAATAATACAAATATGATGGATGCTGAAACCAATAAAGGAAATGAGGGATGCATAAACTGTGAAATAGAATGCATCATCAATAGGGGATATACTAGCATGAAATTGCATGAGGCTGAGCCACGGGGCTGGTTGGAAGAAAACATAACATCTGGAAACACCAGGAAAATAAAAAATACAAGATATCTTTCCAACTGAATGATAATTGAAGAAACTGGAAGCCCCTGAACATATTGAAATCTAGAGCAATCTTGATTACATATATCATGTGCTTTAGCGGAATGTCAATGTTCATGTATCACCTGACTATTTGGAGACATGTCAGACAAGCTACATGTCCTATATTTTCAGTTTATTTATTTCTGAAATGTGAGGAGCATCAAGGACACAGCAAGCCCCATTTTCTGAATTTTCGAAAATGTGACTTGGTGACCTCTTGATAATTGAAAATTTTTGAATGAAAAATTCAAAATAATTTAAAAGAAAAAAAGAATGTGAAAAATTCACGTCAAATTCCATAATATATGACTATTTTCACTTCCCCGGCATTAGCAATACAAAGTATGACTAAACGTTATATAAATAAAAGTATTAGAATTGACTGGACCATTTTCAGTGAATGAACCAAGAGGAAAGAAAAAGTAAAGTCTAGTAATAAAGAAGCAAAAGATACATAGTCTATAAAGACTCTTCCGATCTCAACCAACTTGACCTAACTCCCGGTAGTAAATCCTACATCCCACACCCACATCGCATTTACACTTTTAGTGAATTAAACAAAGAACCACCCTCACCCTAAAGTACAAAAGGGAACTTCACACAATCATTTTGGTCCAACTCACACTAGCTCTTCAAAACCCTACCACCCAACAGTTGCTCCAAGATAAATCACCAAGGCCATTATTCAACCAGATTGAAGATTTTACCACAAGACTGCCAAATTAGTAACTGTGAAGTTACTAGATGCCTTTCCTTGGTAAATATCCAGGCACAAGAAGAATATTATTACTATGAGAAAACGTGCTAGTGGCAGTGAGTAATAACATAGGGAAGTTTGAACAGTTGGCGGAGACAAGAAGAATATTATTACTATGAGAAAACATGCTAGTGGCAGTGAGTAATAACATAGGGAAATTTTATCTGCTTTCCCTTTTAATGTGGGAGGATGTTGTAAAACGTGGAAAGAACATAATCCAAACCTTATTATTGTAAAATTCAGCCATTTGCCAACTCTCTTCCACATGTGCAATTGGCATGCTCATACCTACAGTGAAACAGTATGTTACATTTTCATCTAGCATAAATGAGATATGGTATGCAGAAACTTCATCCCACCACAATCTTTTCCAGTATATGCAATCCATGCCAGAGCACTTAGACTGTCAGAAGCAGTCTTCAAGTGGTAGAAAAAATCAGGTCGTTTTCCTTCTGTTAATGCATTAGCTTTTGATATCACCTCATTTAAAGGTTTGAGAAATTCAACTAGCCCTGCCATGTCGGGTTTCTGCAGAGTAGAGAAAACCAAATTAAGCATCAATGTGTCAACTAGAAGGATGAAGCTAAGACAATTACAAAGGTTAATTCAATAAATTAGAACAACTCATGTACCCATGCCATGTGATACATAAGTTTACACCGATCTAGTGTCCACCTCTATTTATCTAGCCAAGAATACAATCATGCTTAGTACAAAAAAAAAAAGAATGGGCTGGAGAGAAAAAGATAGCTCGCATGACTGGTTTTCACTTAGCAATCAGGGCCACAACTACAAGTGAACGTGAAACTTCAGTGATCTCGCTCCAACTTAAACCATCCAGCCGACTTTAGTCTTAAGGTAAAATCTTTTGAATAGAAAAGGAAGGAAAGAAAGGGAAATGATATAAAATCAGACATTTGGCGACAACATCTGCATAGCGTGCATTTAAGGACGCCAAATCAATCCTGCGCACCAATGTGGCCGATTGTCAATTGACGTGGGGTGCCTAGATGCACGCACACGGGTATCTAATACCATTTATAGCGCTAAACGTCTGATTCTATATCATTTCCTAGAACAGAAATGCCCACCATATTGTACAAAATATCTCAAAAAGCAGACGGCATAACATTAATTTTCATAGAGCAAATACATATGACTTCACGGTCGTTTCTTTCAAAAAAATAAATAAATAAAGCATATTTCTAAACAAAATGTGGGCAAATTGAAGCATTTATCATAAAATTAACTCCAACCAAAAAACCAGAACCATCGACACGTTTCAACCAAATCATCATCAATAGAAAAATGCTCGGGTAAATAATTGAGGACCAAGTCCAAGTAGGTCAACATCATTAATACATATTACAACTTCACAGACTAAAGTTCACTTGCAGATTCAAATGCTCAGAAGTCCGTAAGTGACAAATATGCAAAATCCAAATTAGAAACAATGTAAATTAAACTTGAATGAACACTTACGTAGCTGATAATACAACTAAATTTCAACGTAAGAAGAAAATTGAGAATTCGAAATAACCTTAGCTTCCTTAGTCTTAATAAGGAGCCCCTTCTGTACAGAGAACGCTTCCTCCACAATCTTCGACACATCCAAAACCTTTCCTCCTATCTTCTCCGCAGAACTTTTCACCTTTCCAACATATTCCGATATTAAATCCCCAAATGCGACAACAGAAGGATTCATCGCTACAGCATCACCTCCACCGACCTCCACCACACCACCAGACCGGAAAGACAGCGCCTCCAGCCTCGCCACCGCGGATTCCAACCGCTTTACCAAATTTTCTTCCATTTCCTCACCTCTGTACTACTTACTCTCACTAGAATTACTCCGTTTTCGATTCCGGTTAGCGTAGATCTGTCAATATAACCTTATGGAATTTTTTCTCCATTCACTTTGTTGATTTGCTTGCCAATCTCACAGAAGAAAATGATTTTTTAAATTTATTTATTATTATTTTTTTTTTTTTTTGGGCGGGGGTGGTATTGGGTTGGGGGATAGGAGAAGAATGTGGGGTTCACCCGTGTCAGATAAGTGACGTCGCACACGTGTCAGATAAGTAAAAGGATATTCGTTTCTTTTTTCTTCTTTTCCTCAAAGGGTAAGACCAATTTTTCTATAAAACCAAATTGTCTTGTTTACAAAACCAAAAGCGGTGAGCTGGAGTGTATACCCAAGTAAAGACATGCCATCTAGATCCATAGATTCGCACCAAAATTTCAAATGGGCCCCACGTGAAATCTCAAAACGAAATTTAAACCCTTTTTTTGTTGTCTGTTTTCGTCAAACCAGACCCACCCACCCCCAAAAGCTATCTGCAGCAACGCCTCCTTCCCTCTGATTTCCAGAATCGCCTGCGACTGTGAAGCCGCCGGCGACGAAGCCATCGTCCCCGCCACCCCCCCGTTCCTTGTCCAAACAAACCCTCCACACCAGCAATGGAAGTGATCTCCGGCGAATCCCCTTCAACTCAGGCCATATCAATTCAAGAAACTGTTACTTTTCTAGACCAGGCTCTAGTTTACATGAAGAACCCTCATCCAGTCCGATATTTACCAAAGATGACATAGACTGTATATATCTGCTCCCAAACTCACCTGGGATTTGAGGTGCCGAAATTTGTTTTGTGGTCTGAGATTGTATCCGTTGCTCAAGAAATCGTTAGGTGCAAAACCCCTTTGAGCAGATTGAATAGCCCACAAAGATTTAATAGTACTATTAAGGTTTCAGTTCAGGTGGTAATCGAAAAGAAGTTGGAACGTTGTTGCGGATCGAAGAGAGAGAAAGAGAGCTTTTAGGGGTGCGGCTGAGGGGACTTTGGTTTGACGAAATCAGACACTAGGAAATGGGTCAAATTTTTGATTTTGAGTTTTCATGTGGGGTCTGTTTGAAATTTTGGTGGGAGTATGTGAATCTACATTGCATGTCTTTGCTTGGGTGTACACTCCACCTCACAGGTTTTGGTTTTGTTAAAAAGTCAACTTGGTTTTATAAAAAATTGAGGGAAAGACAACCACACACACACACATATATATATATATATAACTATCAATCCATGTTTATCTGGCTGATGGTGCTTAACACTATTCACATGATAAGTGAAATCAAATATACAAATAAAAAATTTATTTAATTTAAATTATTATTTAATACTACTTAATATGGTAGTAAACACTTATAGTACTAAATAGCATTACTCTTAATTAATTGTCAGGCTCAGTTGATAGAATTTTTCCTGTCCATAAAAGTGTTTGGCATCATAGCGCCGGATTTTATTTTTGAGCTTTTGGGAGATCGGTTAATTCTACTATAGGGCTTTATTTGTAATGGTATTTTGTATATTGGGCTACCAATTTTGGGGTACAATTTTGGGGAATTACGGGTAGACACTGCGACTAGATTCGGTTTTGCATACCAATTTTCTGTGATTATTTTCTTTGATTGTTATAATTCACACACAAAGGTAGTCAATCAAAATTCGTTTTATATCCTTTTGTTTAAGTTAAAGATAATAACTACACTAATGATTATAAATTTTCTTCAGTGGACAGGAATATTGCCTTAGAAGTAGATATTTCACAATACATTACATTTCGTTATTTTCTTTCTTTTTGTTTTGTTTTCGTCATTCACTTAAGATGGCACAAGAAACAAACTAATGAAAATTTGGATTACTAAATATAGGTCTTCCGATCTAATGGCTTAACAACCACGTGAAGAGAGGGAGAGATAGGAAATTTGCTAAGAAGATAGATAAGACTCCTGTTAAGGAGATAGGTTACTTAGCTGGTGGAAATCTAACAAAAGTGGCCCCTTGTTGGTGGAGTGGATTTTGTTAGATTTTCACCACATAAGCAATAAGGCTCATTAACAGGAGATATAGCCTCTACCTAAAGATCTACGATACCTAGAGACTGGGCTAGCAAAACGCCATCAAGGATAGTGTAAAGCTCTGCCTCCAAAATAAGACAATCCCCGTAATACGCTGAGAAAACACAAATACAGTGCCCCATATGATCTCTAATAACACCTTCTCCACTCGCTCTCCAATCAACAACACATCCATCTGTGTTCACTTTGTGAGATCCTAACCAAAACAAGAGGGGAGGAAGGCGGAGGAGAAACACAAATGCCAAACACGGAAGCTAGCTCAGCATCCCCTTTCTAATGCACAGAGCGCAAGGCTCTACCAATATGAAAGAGATATAGCCTGGTGTACACACCAGATTATTTCCCTACAGACGCTCTTCCGATCTCCTTTGTACTTCGCATCATTTCGTGCCGTCCAAAGAAACTAGAATACGAAAAGCGGCACATGATGCGAATGTGACCCCATTTGACCAATTGTCCAGAGAACCGCCATCACTGGAAGCAATGTTGAATACCATCAGACTCCGGGTAATGAACCTCGAAAATAGAAGAGAAGTACTGTCATACTCTATCAGCCGTCCGGTTGCCAATAAATAGATGCTCTAGTGACTCCTCCTCAAAGCAACATTGATAACATAGAGGTATCTGTACACGAATCCACTGTCTAATCACGTAATCGATTGGGATGAGACGATGCCAAAAATGCTAGCAGAAAAAAGACGCCGTCACATAAACGGTCTGCCCTTAAAATTCACCGTAAGCTGACAGTCTAATGCATTGATGTCTAACCAACTCCCAAGCGGACCTCGCAGTGAATCCACTATCAGAAGTAGGCCGCCACAATATTCGACCCAAGCTCATAGTGTTTAACAACACCACTACAATATGCAACGTTATATGCTAAGGCAATACCTGTATGAGCCTGCCAATATCCTAGCCAGTATCATCAAAAAATCACACACTCTAGCTGAAATATGAGTATAAGAGGGCGACTGCAAGGCAAGTGAAGTGTCTCCTATCCAGCAATCGTGCCCAAAGAATAACTAGCCCCTACCCAGTTGCCAAGAAATCTGGGGCTCAACCTAAGAGCGTACAGCCAAAAGCATGCTCCAACCATAAGAATCTAAGTAGGACGACTGAATTTGTGAAGCATGATGTCCCATGCAATACTTGCTTAGTAAGAACTGAGCCTATAGAGATCCCTGGGACCGAAATCTTCACCAAAGCTTTAAAGATTAGGCGTCAACAATATCCTATAGTCTCCTAAAACCCAACCCCCTTCCTTAAGAGGTCGACACATTCCTTCCATCATTTCCAATGCATACGATGGCTCTAATCCTATGAATCCTATAAGAATCTGGTAAAACAACTCTCCAACCACTTCAAAACAGCCTTAACAGGCTATAAAATCTGAAAAAATAAAGCGTCATAGAATACAAAACTGTACTTAAGAGAGTAATCTTGGCACCTTGAGTGAGTATTCTACTCGTCCATCCAAAAATCCTACTACTGACCTTCTACATCAAATCATCAAACAAGATGTTCCGTTTGGCACCATTTATATAAGGAAATGCTAAGGTAGGTGATAGAAAGTAAATCATGCCTAAACCAGTCCATTGTTCAAGTTAGTATACCTGTGCCCGAGAAGTCCATCTCAGCAAAATCTATACACTCTTGCCCGTATTCACTAGCTGGCCAGAAACACCCTTATAGTGCTCAATGCATCCCATAAGATGCTCTATACTCCTTTTCTGACCATTAGTAAATATAATAATATCATCAGCAAAGGCAAGATGTGAAACCATATTTGAACCCCTATGCCTATACTGTATAATATTGTGTTGTTGAAACTAATGACTGAGCAGACTTGAGAAATTATCAGTAACAATGATAAACAAGGCAGGAGATATCAGATCACCTTGATACAACCCCCTCGGAGATGGAAAAAAATAGCTAACTGATTATTGATCAGAACAAAGAACCTACACTGAGTAATGCATCGCCTGATCCTGTCAACCTAAAGCCGATCAAAATCAAACTGCTCCATAACTGTGATCAAGAACCCTCAATCCATCCTTTCATAGGCCTTAGCCATATATAACTTGAAAATAATGTCGCCACCCCTAGCCCGCATATCAAGCGTATGAACTATCTCCTGGGCCAGGAGCACGTTATCCCCAATAAAGCATCCCTAAATAAATCCACTATGCTAAGGAGAAATAATATATGTGAGGAGCTCACTAAGCCTCTTGTTCAACAGCTTCTTAATGATCTTGTTAAATACAGTACACAAACTGATAGGTCGAAACTCCGCCCAACTACACACACCCTCCTTTTTGAGGAGAAGGACAATAGATATAGCAGCAAAACCCCTAGGTAGGTGCCCATCATTAAAGAGATCAACAACAGCATGATAGGCATATTCTAAAATAATATCCCAATAGTGCTGATAAAACAAAGAGGTAAATCCACCCGGCCTACCGATGCTGTCCCAATACTGTCACTATCATCACTGGAGAGTGCTATTTGGCGGCCCAAATTGCTAGCGATAGGGGTTGATAATGCTTTGATTGGCCAAACAAAAAGGAAGCAGAAGTTTTGCATTGAGGAAGAAGATTCGAGAGGAGAAGGAACCAATTGGCGTTGTGGGCTTAACAAATTTTAAAATATATATATAATATGTTTATGGGGCATGGGCTTAGCAAGATTATTTTAAAAAAAAAAAAAATTTATTATTGTTGGCAACAATAACCTGAGAATATTCTTATATATAATAATAGTGATTATTAAAAGAAATAAGTCTGTGGTCCCTTTGTACCGTAGTTTTCACGTAAAAAATCTTTTAACGTAGTCTTTTTAGACATTTTATTTCATATTGTGATAACTCATGTGGTATTCTAGATTTTTCTATATTATTAATTAATATAGATAACAAATTGATAATTATGAAATTTAAAACTGGAAATAGAATATTACTTGATGCTTATTGACTTGGTAATTTATGCAATATATAGATAAAACAATTAATTTTAAAACCGGATTGGTTGCACCTAAGGATTTAAGTAGATTACCATGTATTTGGAGGTTGCCATAAATATTTCATAATCTATAAAATAATTTAAAAATGCTTTTTTTTTTTTTTGGTAGGAAGCAATTGAACCAAATATGAAATTTTATACTATATATAGAGATTTGGCTTTTCTTGTTCAATCTCTTTAGTTTATTATTTAGTTCTTTCATAACATTTTGTTATTCACATATAATATTTGGTACTTTTCATATAAATGCTCATTTTCCGTTTTTCTTAATAATATCAATTGAGGAAAATTTAAACGTTGCATACTAATACAAAATGGCAATCAAATTAAGATATGCACAATCTAAAGATATCTAAGATTGCTTCGTGATAAACTTTTAAAGTCTAGATCAACTTTGTTTAATTGTTCCATTTTATTTTTCTGGCTTCATTACATAATAATTAATTCTAATTAATATGTTTCTGGGTGTTTCTTGTGACTGACTTCAAATTTATAATTAAATATAATATAAGATAAGATTTTATATGACTTAAAAGGGTCAACATCGTGAATGATGAACTATTAATTTGTTTATTTAAATTAAATTAATTTACAGTTACCTAAGTACAACTATTGAATTTCCTCAAATATCTTATGACTCAAATAAATATAGAGGTTTTGTTGTGTTTCAATATGTATTTTATGATAATATATATTTGTAAGAATATATGTAATGTATATTGAGATTTTAATTTTATTCGCTTATTTAATAAGTGCTTCCAATTCTTATTTTGCTTATAATAGAATATAGAATTGAATAAACTGACATATGCTGTAAGAAAGAGAAATGATATTTGTATACACAAGGTGACCAACTTTTGTACACGCCCTTTTATATTTTACTTAAATGTCCTTTATCCCATCTTCTTTGAAATCAAAACTTTTGAGGATTGTGGGTAAATTTAAGAGTGTGTGTATAAAAGTTATACGCTTTTATGTGTACAAATAGCACTTCTTCTTTAAGAAGTGTTATTGGGTCAAGAAAGTAAAGAAGTTGACAAAGTCTTTGTGATTTCCATTGGTCACGACACGCCACGTAATGAACATATTTCATTAAAGCATAAATATATGGCAAGAAATAGATTGATGGACAAAATGTGATCGGATATATAGTATGGATGTATAGGTAAGGAATAGATTGATCAATAAAATGTGATTGGTTTGGAAGGTGATCAATGCACGTTAGATATTTAGTCGTGACGGACTCCTTGGCATTCTTATAAATAAATAGAATAATCAAGTTTTTGTATATTTTTGTAGTTTTAATAGTTTAGAATTTTTTATGTTGTTCATTATGGTTTGTATGTCAAATAGTTATTATGAGTTTTGTGGTTTTCATTCTTTTTAATCTGTGTATCTTCATTTTCATTTTTTCTTTTTTCTACAATGTAAAAAAATCTTAAATTAATTCATAAATTAATAAAATAATATGAACTAATGATTTTTTGAAATTATAAATAAAGGGTTATGTAAATCGAATATTTGGCTTCTCTATATACCCCCAACCTTTGATATTTCTATGTTTTTGTCCCTAACCTTTAGAAATTTGTATTTCTATCCTCAATTCTAATCTTTTTGGCACTATATGTCCTTTTAGATAAAATGGACTATAATATCCTCAAAATTTAATTAACATAAAAAGCAATAAATAATAAATAAAAATAAAATAAGCTTATTAATATTAGCAATAATATTCTAACACTCATATGTATTCCTTTATAAGTCCTATATAATTGCACGTATGCACATCACGTAGATACATGCAGCTACATAGCATACATACATGCAACCACGTGGACCAGATAGGTTCCACAATAGTACTTATATGAGTGCGTACGAAAATTTTTGGTCGATATTGAAATTTTTTGCTTTGTTTTTTATTTAATTCAATTTTTTTTTTTTGAAAAAAGTAATCAAATCATGTTGTTATTGTATTTTTATTTATTTATAATTTACTAAACTTTTTAGTTAGCAATTATGGGGTGTTATAGTCATTTTCAATTAAAAAGGGTAAATAGGGCTAAAAAGGTGAGAATTGGGAAAAAATTTTGGTACTGTAAGAGTACTGTAGACTCAGTAATCTAGCTACTAATAATTTTTTAATATGTGTAATTTTATTGACCCCATCTCAACCCCTTCAAACCTCAACTAACTCTATCAACCTTCTTCCAATTACTTTTCCTTTTCTTGCTTTCTTCAAATGATTTTTCCTTCTTTTTGTTCAAGCCTTTTTTTTTCTTCTGTATATTTGAATGTCAATTTCCTTTATTTTCTTTCCTTTTGTCATGCCCAGATATTCGTGTGTTGCTGATTTGTAACTATAATTATTCTTTTTTTTCTACTAACTTAAATAATGACATGAAACGTGGTTCGAACATTTACCCTTTAAAAAAAAAGATTATTTTGATTGCGGTGATTCCTTGATTTCAATAAAATGGACCAAAATGTATATTGTCATACAAAAATAAATTCATGTGAAAATCCTTAATGGACCAAAACGTATCGTCGCATAGTAAAAAGAATAAAAAATTCTAGCAACAAATTCTAGCAAAGTTGTTACAAAGAATTTTTTAAAACCATTAAATTCTACCAAAGTTATTAAGATTGTTGTTAAAGTTATTAACAAATTTAACAACCAATTAAAAGAGATTTTTTTAACAACTTTCTTCATACCACCAATGTGAATAATTTTTTTGAGTTGTTAACTATAACTTCACTAATAACTTAATTTAGCACTACTAATGTGGATGCTCTTAAGAAAATAATATAGATATAGATATTTTAGTGTTGATGTTACTTTGTTTCCAATTGATTCTCTCAAGATCCAGTTCAAAATTTGAACCATAAGAACTAACGCATCGGATCAGTACATGAATATCACTTAGATCGGAAGCTGTTGAGTTCAACTTGAGTTGGCATTTATGCCCATCTCTGCTTACATTGGGATGTTAGGCCAATGGTCCATTATCTTTATCTTCCATTCGTTTTGGGTCTCTAACCTTTCTTGCTCCCCGTTCCATTAAGGTAGGCTTGTATTTCTTTTTTCGTCCATCTCAAATTATAAATCACTTTCTTTATTGATGGGTAGTTGAAATGTTAGTTCACTCTTATACCTCTATTTTATATACATTGCTACCAACAAAATAAAATTTTTAAAGTGAAATAAGTAATAAATTAAAGCGTATACTAGTAAAATATTTTTAAATTTTTTATATTTCCAACAACATTAAAGGTGATTATATTGACACGAGTAATGCTATTTAACTAGACTGGTGATCGATCTCTAGTCTAGTTGGTATCACTACATTGGGAAATAGATTAGGATGTATAAATACATGGAATTGTTATTTATTCAATAGCCAATAAGAAAATAACAACTAGACCGGATATCAATCTCCTGTCTAGATAAATAGTATTATTCTGTTGACACCACATTTTTCATTAATCACACTATATGTTAGTTATACTCATCATCCTTTATATTTTTAATTCTTTACACTTCAATCGTTAATTTATTTTCATCATATTTTTATTTTTAACATCTTATTATTATGAAATCTTGTAAAGAATGATACTTTGGTTCTAAAAATTTTATTGCGCGAGTTGCTTAAAATTTTTAAATAAACAAAAATGTAATATCTAATTATACTCAACTACTTATTTTCATAAAGGTACACAAATCAATTTTTTTTAAATGCATTCGATCATTAATAGAATGAAAAGATAATTAAATAAAAAATTCGAGAAAAAATGTAGTAGAAAGTTTTAGGCATTTAAATTCTAGAAAATGTGATGTGTTTAGTAAAATGAGTAGTGTAGATATAATTAGCTCAATATTAATTGAATTTTCTTTAATCCTAGTCTTATTGAAAAAATAACTTACCTATCTCAGTGGGACTGAGAGAGTATTTATTTTCACTCAAGTGTCTTTTTTTTGGGGAGGGTGAGGGCTTTTTTTCCCCTTCTTTCTGGATTTGTTTCTATTCGGCACATGGCTAGACTTGATACTAGGCCCAAGAGGCTTGTGCTTTGGGCCCAAGAAAATAGGTGACCAATTGCATGAAAATTCCACTCTTTTTTTTTTCTATACACTTAAGGATTGAAAATGTGCCACTTTACATCAACTTATATAATTACACATCTACATTCTTCAATTTTTTTATTTATAATGATATATATATTTTTATATAATCTATACCTTTTGTTTCAAGATTATTTTATTTCTCTTTAATTATCTATATTATCATTTTAAAATCTTTTATCCTAAATTTTTTGCATATTTTTTAATTATCTTCTTCCATGTTTCTCGTCTCTCGAGAAAATGGGAAAATATTAATTAAGTTTCAAATTTGAGGTGCACTACAAGGTTTAATATATTATACAAACATTTTTTTTTCAAATTCAAACCGTTCAAAGAAAAAGGATTTTTAAAAAAATTAAATTTTAGTAGGGTCTACTATTATTTCTTGATTGGTGAATTATTGTCTATTCTACTTGTTCAACAACTTAAATTATTATTTTGTTTGGTTAATATTGAATAATTATAGTATTTTAGTTGTATTTTTTTGCTTTACTTTTATCTCATAACTTAACCCCCCCCCACCCAAAAAAAAAAAAAACATGAAAGCTGGTTAATATAGTAGCCCATTTTCTTAACTTCGCTTAGGGCCCCGATGACTACATGTCCAACCTTGACTCGGCACTCACAGTGACTTCTTCAATATCATGAAATTCAGAGCCAATATTTTTCTGCAGAATTGTTTTACAGATTTAAAAATGTTTAAGAAATTTCTAGCTTAAAATTTCTAGCTTCAGTTCTAACATTGTGCAGAAGCAATGGAGGAGCTAGGGCACGAAAGTGAGGTGAGCCAGATTGAAAAAAATTGTGAAAATTAACCAATACACACCCATTGACCCTTGTAAGAATTTTTAATTGATAAATTACAAATGTTGTGTCACTTTAATTAGAAAAATACAGTCAGTATAACAAATTACAATTGAGAGTGTAATAAGTATTTTTATAATTTGTTTCTAATAACTATTTTCAAGACCAAAATAATTACAATTGAGAGTATTTTTCTAATTTATTACAAGTGTAACAACTTATATGTAAAAATCCAAAAAAAATTTCTCTCTAACTCAAACATATAACTTTTTTTTTCTAAAGCCCCAGTCCCATTTGGACTGCGCCAGGAACCGGGGGAGCACCCTCGTGGTTCAGCCAGTGTCAGAAAGATTATCAGTTCTACACATATATGTTGGCCAACAGGACAAGCCGACGCTCTTCCGATCTGTAACAATTTTTAGATTTTATATGTAGGCTACAAGGTCTTTTGGTTTCATCAATTTCTAGTGGAAAATTGGACAAAAAAAGAGACAAAATATTTGACAAAATTGACAAGTGTTGTGTGTAATTATTGTTTATGTAAAAGTGATATGATGTGTTTAAAAACAGTATTGTACCATGTGTCAGTTTTGTTAAACTTTTTGTATTTATTTATGTTCAAATAGCACAACCGATTTCTAGTTTAGAATAGAAATAAAACATTAACATGAGCCTTATATTCATATCTCGCTTTTGGGATCGTTAATATATTATTCATTTCAACTCAAATTATCTCTATCTATTTCAAAATAAAACTCGTCAAATCACTAACATAGACACATATGAATCCATGTGTATTGCATAAATCTATACTACCACTTTCAATAATTCCATTCCTATTTTGAAATAGAAATAGACAGTTAACGAGAACTTATTCCAATTCCAAATCATATAATTGGAAAAATTTAAGGAAAACATAGATTTTGCGGAATTTACATCGATGGCAAGAATTTATGGGTATTGTGCAAAAATAGTCATTTTTAATAAGAACATCTCGAACGCATAGTCATACTAACGGAATAAATTGACAATTGGCAAAAAATTATTTATTTGACACATTAAATGCTTGATATTGTCATAAAGAATGACATCATGACATTCTCTATAATAATGTCAAGTATTAATTTATCCAATAAAAAAATTTCTCTCTTTTTCTTTTTTTCAAAATCTCTAATAATAACTTGACAAATATACAATATTAACATTGTTGCATTGGAAGATTTTTTGAATATAATATCAATATTCTTTGATACATATACACCTACGACATTTCACTTTGACTTTACACTAGAGATGCTTTAAGCGTAATTCTATTCACAACACATATGGTTTGTACCTCATTAATTGCAAATGCCTTTTTCTAAGAAGTGGTTTTTTCGAAATGCACTAGTTCATTATTCCCTCCGTCCCACAAAGATATTTTATTTTCATTTTTCACATAGATTAAGAAAACTTAATTAATGTTACTGGATATATAATTTAAGAATATATTTCATAATATGCCCCTTGATTTATTAAATACTTCACTCTATATCTTCTTTATTGTTGATTACCATACATAATAAATATGAGGTATTTTAGAAAACTAAAAAGTCAAATAAAGAAAGAGAAATATAATTTGAGATAGATAAAAAAGGAATAGGAAAGTGTCTTTCTAGAATGGAGGGAGTACAATATTTTGCTCCCTCTATCCCACAAAGATATTCTACTTTCATTTTCACATAAATTAAGAAAATATCGTTTAATGTTATTATTAAAAATGTACAGTTTAACAATATACTTTTTAATATACCCTTTGATTTATATAATAGCTCCCTTTAGTTGTTCTTCGTTGTTGATTATTATGCACCATAAATAAGGGTATATTAGAACATTAAAAAACTAATTTAGAAAAACATATAATTTGAGATGGATAAAAAATGAAATAAAAAATATCTTTTTGAGACGGAGGGAGTAGCGAAATCAAGCTTTGTTGAATAAGTTCTACTATTCTATTTAAAAAAGAAGAGATCGGAAGAGCGTCGTAAGCACACGGCCCACAACACCTAGTTATAAGCTATATGATTAAATTTTAATTAAAAGGTTAACAAGTTAAATTTTAACACCTGTTACATATTTTCTATAGTAATTTTTACACTTTCCTATATTCATTCGTTACATCTTTTATCACATATTCTTTTAGAAAGTTAAATTCTGAAAAATCAATTCTATATGGAACGTAGACCAAGCCTTGCTTTATGCCTTTTCAAGTTAGCTTTGACCTCGCTTTAACTTTGCGGGATATTTGTGAAACTTCACTTCAAATTTATTGTCACGTTTTATGTTGGGAACTGGGATCAGTTCCGTATGATTTTGCTCACCTGACGAAACGTCATAGTTTCTTAATCATGTTTGCATGATCACTGTTTAGAGAAATTTATATGACAAAAATTCTCAATCAAAAATTCTCAAAACAAACTCAAAATTTACCGGTTATTTTTTAGTTCTTGTACAAAGCACCAAGAGTTATAAAAACTTATCATAAAATGCTAAGATTACTTTTTGTTCCTCTAAAGACACATCTGCAAGCCTCTAAGGACACATCTAGCAAAAGAGAATAACCAACGCCCAATATATAAGAACTCATTGTTGGATTCTTAAGGAGAATTCCACATTGAAATCAATATTTTCTGGAAAATTATATTTGTAAAAAGCTTTTTACAAAATGTTTTCCTTAAAAAAAAAAAAATTATTTGACCATATTATCCCCATATCGTCTGATTAGGAAAAATAGTTTATGAGTAAGATTATGAAATTTGTTGTAAATTATTTAATTATATTATGAATGACTAGTCTACCCCTAAAACTCTAGACTTGTACCTATAAATAGGGGTCTTTGGTTCTCATAATATAAACAGAATTCTTGAGTTTTCTTTCTATTTTCTCTATATTTTCCCGTATTTTTCGTTCTATTCCATAACACGTTATCAACACAAACCGCTGTTAATTTCTTTACTTTCTCTTCTTTAGATATGGTTTTATTTTCTTCTTTTTCCTCTATTCGGTGGTTTCATTGATCCCTTTTCTATGATCATATGAACACCATATCATGCGTGGTTGTGATTAATTATTTTCTTTCATTATGTAAATCATGCACAATGAATTTTATTATTGTGTATGTTTTCTTTTAGATAATTAATTTGTATGTCGCCTTAGTTGGAATCCTCTATTAATTTTAGTAGTTAGATGATTTTCAATTTGAATGATCCACCAATTTAATGGTAAGATTATTCTGAATTTGATAATGGGATAGTTTGTCAATTTAATAGTAAGATTATCCCCAAATTTGTATTATAATTATGTAAGAGTTAAACTAGTTGTCTTTTTTACTTTTGTCGCGTATATGACTTGATCTCAAAAATTAATTTGAATCACAAGTTTTTATGTGCATATATGGGGATGGAAAGCCAAAATTCAATTCAATGAATTTTTGGTATTTTATTCACAATGGAAAGGAGATCATGAATTATCTCTTAATTGATTCAAGAAATCTAATGGATGACACGTTCTATGACTCTTCTAGAGCCAACCATATTCTTCTAAAATATGAGATATAATTGTGAATATTCCTATAAAAATATCATTATAATCTTCCAGATTATTAATGAATTTGAAATATTTTTCCTTCTTTTTTTCTAAGAAATCACAATAATAATAGGGACATAATTATTCTTATTCAAGATTCAATAAAATCCAATATAATAATGTTCTGGATTATTACTAGAATTCTAAAGGCAGTACTCCATTAAAAAATACAGTCAATAATAATTTAGATATCTCAATATAACTAATTATCTAAAATAAGCATCACCAATAATATGGTAAGAATATATGGATTTCCTTTAATAAACTCACTCATTAACTCCGTCGTTATATGAGATAGGTGACAATGAAAGGAAAGTGATTAGTAAAAACTTATACATAATTCAAAGCCATAAAAACTTTTGTTCATTATTCACATAGAAAAAACCGATTTGCAGTTTAGATTTAAATGAAATCTTCTGGATTCCATAAAAAATCTTTAAGAGTAACTCCCAAGATTTACTAGATATAATTTATACAAAATTTACACTTCAAGAGTATACTCAATCTAAATTGCTACTACTTTTTCAAGTAGCAATAAATTCTAATATTAAATTTAAATTTGCATATGGACAATACATTTCATACTTAATAATTTAGACAACTACTTTTACTGGAGTAGTTCAATATTCTTTTGTTATCTTAAAATTTGCATCAATGTGTTCTTCTAGAACAAATAATATTATCTTATAGAACTAGTGCAAATGTATTCTCCAAGAATAATCATTAAATTCTTTCACTAAATTTAAATCATACAATGAGGGCTTTTCGGGAGTAATATCAACTTTTCATTGTTAATTATTACTGATTTAAAACATTGTTACTTCCGGAATAATAATTAAATATTCTTCAGAAATATTTAATATAGATCTTTTATGTTTTTTTCCTCCAAAAATAAGTAATATTTAACTGAAATATAATAATAAATTATGTCACTTCAAGAGCAATAATGGAATTTATTTAGACTATTACTATTTCAAGAGTAATAATTTAAAATACTGAAGCCACGTAAATTAATAACTATATCTAGTATGAATTACTTTTGATGTACAAGCAATACTCTACAGGAATATTATAACTGGTTGTTCTACTTCAAGAGCAACAACATATACTACAATATTATATATTTAATAATAATTGATATACACATATAACAAACAAATTATATGGTTAATGATTAATATAATAACAATGAGAATAAAAGAGTATCTAATAAAATACAAAAAAAACATAATAATAAACAACAATAAAAATAGTGCTTATTCAGGTGTAGCAATTACTATATTCTTGTAGAATATCGAATATTGTTTGTTTCTTTAAGAAACATCAATCAAAAATAAATCTCATAATATATTAATCTTCAGAAGCAAATTAAAATTTTCTAGAATATTTTAGTAAGAGATAAAGTTCAATTACAACAAATATCTTATCAAATATTTTATCTGATTGTTTATAAAATATTAAAAATATAATATTCTACTTGAATATATTGTGCTCTAGAAGAGCAAAATATGTGCGATTAATTATTGTATTTTCATAGACAGATACACAATATATTGATATTCCAGTTGGATATTACATATCATCAAAGTGAAAAATTATTATGCTTAGTAATTCAATGATTCTTTTTATTACAGTTTAAATGACGTTGAAGAATGTTAGACTATTGCTCTTGAAGAAGTAATAGCTTAACTCGATTGATATTACTTCAGAAAAGTAGATTTATATGAATCTAAATTGAAATAGTAATTTATTGCTCTTGACAAATGAGATTGTTATGAGTATTCTATAAGAATATAGAATTCTAATGATTCTAAGATTTCAGTTGATTCAATATTCATAAAATTTATATTTGAAATTCTGAAGATTTCATGAATATAACTTGTAGAAGAATATTTTATTGCACTCGTAGTATAAATTTCGAAAAATATCACAGGTAATCTTATATCATAAATATAGTGATATTTTCCAAATTGAATTCTTACAAAAATCCTAAAGATCTCATATTAAAGATTAATAGACAATCATATAAAATCTAGTAGATTTTATTAAATATATTGAACCAGAACTTCAATTTTTATTTGAACATTCTTATCAAACTGGAAGTTTTTTTTATTTGGTATGACCGGCTAGATCATCCTGATTTTTTTTATAATGAAAACATTGGGAATCATTTAAGAACTGGAAGTTCTTTAGATATTATATATCACTTGTTTTCAAGGCAAATTGATTACAACAATATCACTAGCTAAATTTGAAACTAAATTTTCAAATGTATCTAGAAAATACTTAGGGGTGAACCATGTGCCCACTCACCCTCCACATAGACCATCTAGATATTTATAATTTGGATCCACTAGAGGTCACATGTGTTATATTACTCATAATTGCTTATATTGATTGATTATAAGCAAAATTCTATATATAAAATAAAGGCATTTATGTCTTGCTAGTGAATTATCCTAAAATTGTTAATGATTTATATTTCAGTTGGGATACTTGATTGCCTATAGTGCAGTAAAAACATTGGATATGCCTCAAGCTATTTGCTATACTACTTAATGAGAACAATCATTTGTGGTTGAGTGAAATCAATATTTCGTTGGTAGCAGCGATAATAAATTTGCCAAATATAAAATTTATATGATATCCCCTTTTATAGTTGGCTTACAGTCAGAAGCCTGTCTTTCTTAGAGATTATAAGTGCGATTTATGTGTAATCGTGCCACCATAGAATTGAGATGAATATTTTTAAATGCTGAGAATACATGTTCAGATTTGCAACCTTTACATAACATTTATTTTTCATCCCCGAAAGCTAATCTGTTACGACATGATTTGTTGATTGTTGATTCATTCACTAAGTTTTCTCAGCATTAAGAGGAGAAATTGATAGTTAGTAACAAATATATGAAATGTGTATTTATAGTCCTCGCATAGTACAATGCAAACCTGAAGTTTGCAAGATAGTTTGCATTTCAGATTACTGACTGTATAGTTACCAATAGTGTATGCTAAATTAAGTGCTCCAATTTAGATTAATATAATCAATTTCTATAAGAGGATTTAAGATATTAATAGCATGCTTAAAGCATGACGACGATTGATTCCAAAACAAATATCTTTGAAAATAGAATATAGAGCAAATATTTTATATGATGGTCATATTAAGGTATAGTACTCTAAAAGAGTATATAGACATAGCTAATCAAAAAACCCTTGAAGAGGTTCAAGTAGATGAAAGTAGTAAAATAAAAGTGATCTCAAAGGGTTATGTCTATACTGAGAATCAAATGGAATCGATAACAAATAATTGTCGGCAATAAATAAATATTAATGAGCTCAATAATTGCGAGGATGGTGAATTAATCCTTCATAAAAAAATTAATGACATTGAATAGTGGACAAAATAAAAGAATGCAATCTTGTAGATTGCTATATGTCAAGACCAGCAGTCAAGTCATTTGAAAATATATATCATGTCAATAAAATATCAATAGGTACTTATGTGGAAATATCATCAAATATGTGGTGGTCTAATTGAAATATAATGTTGTATTCAATTGGCAATATATGAAAATATCATAAATATAACATAATCCTTTAAGGATTTGATATTATAAAACATATAAAGAATCGAAAGTTCTTGTACATATTGCCAATATAGATAAGAAAGATACGCGTTGTATTTTTTTCTTGACTGAGATTTTATCCTACTAGGTTTTCCTAGCAAGGTTTTTAACGAAACAACTTTAACGGCATACCAACGAATAATGTATTTTTCTGTCATTTAAATTTTTTCCCACAGGGTTTTTTCCATGGTAGGTCTTGAAGAGTATTGAAGATTTGACGAAATGATTCAATACAAGAGGACCATTATTGAACGAATTCAGGGGGAGCAACTGTACTCTTTTCCTTGGACTAGTTTTTATCCCATTGAGTTTTTCTGACAATGTTTTAATAAGGCAGCATCTTGGACACTCCAAAATTTATTCAGAATCAATTGCACTCTTTTTTTCTTAGTTTGGTAATGTTTTTCTCCCGTTGGGTTTTTCTCCAAACAAGGTTTTTTATGCGGTAATTGTTGTATAGATTAGTCATTCAAGAGGGAATGTTGTAAATTATTTAATTATATTGTGAATGACTATTCTACTTCTAAAACTCTAGACTTGTACCTATAAATAGACGTCTTTAGTTCTCATAATATACAAAGAATTCTTGAGTTTTCTCTCTATTTTCACTATATTTTCCCGTATTTTTCGTTCTATTTCATAACAAAATTAACTTATTTTGTAAAAGATTATTTACAAATAGAAAGACTCATATTTTCTTGTTATTGCCTATAAAAAAAAGGGGTTTTTTCATTCTAGGTGTCCAACCTTTCAATTTTATATCAATTTTGTCCACATTTTGTTTTTGGGCCTACTAAGTCTCCACGCTTTCATTTATTATCGTATTACGTCCCCAATATTATATTATATCCCCAACCTTTCAATTTTAACCATTAACTCCATCAAAATGACTATTATACCTTTGATTCTTTATTTTCCACTGTAGGTCCTCAACTTTTTAATTTCTATATAATTTTGTCCTATTATTTTTTAAGCACGTAGAAGTCCAATTTTTTATTTTTTATCATGTTATATCTCTGATAATACTTTTCATAAAAATATTTTAATTCTTACTTTTAATATCTATTAAAATATTCATTCAACCGTGTTAGAGCGAGTTAGGGTGTGTGAATTTCTTATTTTATATATAAAAAAAGCTTGCGATCTGAGAGTTAACACAACAAATCATGATCACATATCACGTAACATATATATATCAATATGGATCTACAAAAAAATTATTTTCATTTTACAAAAATGAAACTGAACTTTAATACACTAATTCCAATTTTTTATGGATTCACAATTAGTGGGTCATATTGGATTGAGATAGGTAATAAATGGGGGGCAAATTAACGTGAAAATAAAAAAGAGAGATGAGAAATTAAATTAGAATTAAAGTATTAGATTATTTTTTTATGAATCAAAAATCAATTCTGGGGCAGATCTACCCAATCCGTGTTCATCACGTCATTTGTGGTAATCAAGAAATCAGATCCGATTCGCCACGTTTATACTTAGATCGAAACTTTATTCGATACAAATTTAATATCCATCAAGACCATTATAGATCGAACATTTTTGTTATCATTGTTTCTTAATGTTATCATTGAGTTGCGTTTGAGTATGTTTGAGTGTGTGAATTTCTTATTTTATATGGTTTTTATTTTTTATTTAAATAATTAATGATATAATGAAAATTATAATAGATATTAGCAGTAACAATTAAAATGTTAGTGTAGAAGGTATTAATGGCGATATAACACGATAAAAAAATGAAATGTTCGGCTTCTAAGTGCTTAAAAAATAAAGAGGACAAAATTATATAGAAATTGAAAGGTTGGATACCAATAGTAGAAATAAAGCATTAAGGGTATAATAGTCATTTTGATAAGGGTTAATAGTGAAAATTAAAATGTTGGGGACGAAATATAACGTTGGAGACGTAATACGATAATAAATGAAAGGTTGAGGACTTAGTAGGCTAAAAAAGAATGAGGACAAAATTGATATAAAATTAAAATGTTGGAGACCTATAGTGAAAATAACCCCAAAAAAAGGGAAATTCTTGTTATTAGGTGGAGAAAATCTAAAATGTCAGCGACATCAAGCAAGGGAGAAAAAGAAGTAAACAATGGCTAGCATAAATTCTTTTGTGACGGTATATCATAATGCAGATTTGACCGTAATAACTTTCAATATTGTTAGACAAAGATTAAATTCTTGTTTGAAAAGGAAAATTATTGTGTGCTTGCTTTAGATGCACCAAAAATAAAAAGTAACAAAATAAAGGGTAAGGGATCAATAATTTGTTCTACATATTGCTTTATCTATGTGTAACTCTTTGACTGAAGTGGCACACAAGGAATCACTTTTAAACAAGATCTTGATGGGATTAATGTCTTTGTTGACCAGTCCAAAATCTTTTAGTGCTTTAGCTTATGTTAAGTAATTTTCATACTAGTATAACGGTCCGGCTATGAAAACAAGGTCGGGCTACATAAAAAATCCGACCTTGATTCCTTAGAATTAACTCTAATATAACACCTGTATGATACACAAGTAAAAGAAATTGAAAAATATAACCATTAAAAAGTTGAAGAATTAGTGGATAATACCTGTACATCTATTCGAAAAGTAAAAGCACAAATCAAATGAATTAATTAGAATCAATAATAAATTTCTTTCTAAAAAAATAAATTTAATAATAGTGGAAATTAAAAATATTGAAAAGCCAATCAATATTAATTTGGCAATCCCTTCGTACATATGCATCCGCAATTGCAAATTTGGCAACAAACCATTTTTTATTTTTCATTTTTTTGTTTTTTTTTTTTTTAAAAAGGCATATTAGTCCATGCATGAAACCATAGACATGTAGGGCGAACATTCAATTGCAAGAACAATAAATTCATTGTTGTATACAATTGAAATGGCTTCAACAAAATTGATCATGTAAAAAAATCTTAAAATTTGTAATGGTCTAAACGCTACCACAGCTTCATGGTCCTGCAACTATTGAGAAATCTATATATTCTTCATGGAAAATTAGTCTGGAGTGCAACTGTATCACATTTTTAATTCCCTCCAAAAATATTTTTTCTGGGGATAATTTAGACATTTTACATCTTTTGGTCATCCGTGTGGTTTATCTGATTATTTTTTTAAATTAAAATTTTTCCTCTGTCCTTATCCAATTGTCTTTCTTATAAAATTTTTTCTGGGGATATTTGACGGGCTTTTTTACCATCCCTACTGAGTTTACTTAATAACATTCTATATTGAGTAAAATATAATAACTATTAGTTAATAATAAGACAATCAAAATATTATAATTCAATGTGGCTAAACGTACATTAATTAATATTTCATACTAATGTTAAGACACAATTTGATTTAGTAACTTCTCGTGCAATATACAGGTGAAAATCTAGTGATCTAGAACAAAAAAGTTAATCCAACCTATGAACTTCCAAAAGATCCCTTTCTGTGTGTACATAATATTCGTAATAAAAAATTCATTCGCACAATTTTCCATTGAATCATCTTAAAACTTTAGGGCTTTTGCATCTCCTTCCACATAAATGAGTGATTTATGATTCTAAGAACTCGTATGCGTCAAGATATAGAATTCGTTAGATTAAATACATTCAACATTATTTCTATAATTATTTTTGACAAAATAACTCAATTATAAATTTGAGTTTTGAGCGCAACAAATTATACTCAATGTTATATTACATATTCTGTGATTTCATCCTTTCAAGAAAAATAGTTTTCTACTATGTATTAGAATTAATAATATGAGAGTCTTTTAATAAATTGAATTATAGTTAACTTCACAATGCAATATGATTGAACTATGTTCCTTTCATCTTCTTTCCGTTATATATAGGTGCTTATAATCTTATATATTGCAAGAATTTTCCATGTATGTTTCTTTTCGTAATTTCATTTTTATTCACAACATACAAGAATTAGAGATATAAGTATAGGAGATACATTCATCAACTGTACTAAGTATAAATAAATAATTATTTTAGCAATTAAAAGCTTGACTTTATAATAAAACATCCCAAAAGAAATTATATGAAATGACTGCAACAAAGTGACAGCTTAGAATGTCAATGCAAAGATTGCGTACAAAAATTAAATTAGCAGTAAATTCTTATTACAGTAATAACTATATTAGAATGAATACAACATAAAGTGTTTGATATGACGTCATCAAATAACTCAAGGTTGACAGCTTAAGGCACAAGACAAAAGGCACGTACAACTCTTGATTTATATATTATTACCTTCGTCCTCAAAAGATAGTATTCTCATTTTTCTTTTTTATATGTTTCAAATTATATTCTCATTTTCTTTTTAGATGTGCATTAAAATTTTCTTATTCCTATCACACCCCTATTTACAGTGGTGGATCTAGACTGTGGTTGTAATAGGGACAAGTAATCACGATAAAATGAAAGCTAACATAAGCAATTATCCATAATTAATACCAAAAAAGAAGTCATGTATAATCGTAAAATACATTACATCAAAGATCATTGTATGTGGGATTCGGTTTTCTAAATCCATAGACGAAATCCATTAATTAGATATTATTATTAAATGTCAAAGTTACAACCAATTAGTAACCGAGAGCATGATTCCTTGTCTTGTAGTAATGTGGTTTTTTGTCACGGTTACTCAATGAGTCTAACCCAACAACACTTTACTTTTTTGTTTGGAATTTAAATAGTATAGTCCAGTTACTTGGCAAATTGTTTGTGACAAGGAATGTAATGTTGGCTGATTTTTTGTTACCATAATTAAACATGATTTACACAATATTAATTATCATTTTGTCTTCATTCCTTTTCACGGCCCAAGCCGAATCTGCCCTATTTTGTACAAGAAACGTTCTGCTCCCTTTTGCTTGAAAAACATTCTGCCTTTTTCTAGTTGAGGCGTTGTTGGGTTAAATTGCTTGGACCGATTCCACTTAGTGTGGAGTTGCCTTGGTAGATCGGTATATTAGCCTTGAGCCTTGAGATCATTCTTCCAAAAGATTTGATTGAGATTCAAGAAGAAGACTTTATTATTTCAATTGCTTTCTTGTTTTTATTTCTCAATCTTTGTATACTTGAATTTAATATTAATACATTGTTTTACGTGGTGTTTTGCAAGGTATTAATCCCCACACATTTTGACCTTTTTAATAAACAATCAAATCACATTATTATTGTGTATTTCATTTTTACTTTCCTAACTTTTTTTGTTAGCAATTAGAGCGTATTATAGACATTTTTAGTTAAAAGGTTAGATAATGTTAAAAAGGTGAGAATTAAGGGTGGAAATGCCAACTACTAACAGTTAGAGATGAAAACACAAAACCATAAAAAGTTAGGGGTAGATGGTACCAATTAGCCCTAACATTTTTATAGCTATTTACATGTCACTTCTTTATTCCTTTTTTTCTATCTTTTATTAATGCTAGGTGTTGCCAATCAAGTCCCTAAATCTCAATTTAACTACCACATTGTCTTCTATTAGTGTGAACTAGTCCCCAAAATATAGCTAAATTTAAGAGTTACGATCTAACATCATATGTTATGGCACCATATGATACTATAGAGGCATTTGGCGTGCATCAAAACATACCACATGAGAAATCACAATCATGTGACATGCATTAATACACATCATATATCTGTATGGCACTATATAGTGCCATATATATGGTTTTATATCATTTTTATAAATTTAGGGCATCTTCAATGGTGCAAGGTGGATGGCTACTTATATTGTTAGAATTATTGAAAATTAGTATATTTCATCTTCCATGGTCATGTGAATTGCATGAAATAACGAACAATTGTCAAAATATGAGTAGTTAATATGGTAGTGGAGAAAAGAGAGAGGGAGAGAGAAAAAAAATAGGAAAGTTGATATATATTACATACATTGTTTATGAACATTGTCTATGTCTAGAAATTGTAGTAGACAATATTTATTTCTTTTATTTTCACATTACTTTTTTTAAATGATATAACAGAAAAATTTCTTCAATAGAGATTCTATTGGAGATGCTCTTAGAATATCTAAAAATGCTCTATTTCCAGTTTAACTCGGTCTATTTGAACACAAGAAAAATATTGTGCATATACAATGATCTTAGTAATAACAAGTGTAATGTTGTATTTTTATGATTATTTTCTACATATTTTTCTATGGTGTCTATTGAACACATTAGAAGATGACGACCTCATTTTCCCTTAATGTGTCTAGTGAACACTTGACACATTATAGTTTGAACTCTATAAATAGTGTCCAATAGACGCCATAGAAAAACCGTATTTTCTACTTTCACATAAACAAAATTTAAAATTTCTCTTTCCCATTTAAATGAGGACCGAACAAATTTTGGAATTCTAAAAATATCCTACTCCACGGTATTAGCAAAATCAAGAACCGGCATGTAGATTTATAGAATCTAATTTATTATTAAATTGGGTTAGAACACACATATGAGTTATTAATTGGTCAAGAATACCGTACATTCGGTACTCCTAAAGTACAAGGATTTTTTTTCCTCAAGACCTCAATCATGAAGAAATCACGAAAATTGTGCTGCCAACTTTTGATGTATAGCTATTACAATATGGAAGTCGCGGTTGTCAAACTAATCAAATGGCTTTCTTGACTAAACACACATGACTGGAGATTCAAGTGTAACAAATATGAACAATAGTAAGAAAGAAACAGAAACCAAAGCTTCAGAAGCTCAAATTCTCTTAGCTACAAAAATGAAATGAAGAATACACTTCAATTAACAAATACACCTACAATGTCAAACAAAGACTTCGTCTAAGAACTTAAAATCGAGTAAATGAATCAATTTCATTACTCCATCCAGCACTTAGAGAAAAAAGAATAATAACGTAAATATAACCTAATCAGACGTATACGCTGAAAGGAAAGCACTCTTATATAGTTTAATTTATTTTAAGTTAATAAAACACATTTCCATTACAAGTTAACCCAAACCCCCAATTTCCATATTCTATAACAGAAAATGTAAACCAAACCCCCCAAAAAAGTAATTAAACATACATTTAATCTAAGAGATCTTAGTGATCTTCCATTGCTGACTGATTCTTTAAACTCTAAGCAAATAAACACTAAGCTCCGGAGCCCCATTATTATCAGGATTCATCATATAAAATGCCTCTGAATCTCTAGACCCTAAAACTCTTTCGAATTTCGCCCTCATATACATGATTTCCCCATCAGATTCTGCTCCTAAATCTCCATCTGCAGGCAAAACACCAGCCCCCATTGAGATTGGCTCCACAGCTTTCAAGATTTTCCAGTCTCTTTCCCCACATTCTCTCCTTGTTGCAAATCCATATTTCTTCCCATTGCAGTATGTCCTCCACAGGGGTTCTTCCAGGAGCCTCATTGGCTTCTTCTCCGGCTGCCTGTCGCATTCCAGGGCGATACGGACGAGCCCCGATGCCATTTCCCTAACCAGGCCGGATATTGGAGTGGCCAGTTCAATCAAGAAAGCTGGTTCTGATGCGGGATTTTTCTGGAAAGCAAAATGGACATGTCCCCTTCTGTGTCCAAACAGGGTGCCGACTACTCGGGTGCCAAGTGCTTGTTGGCCTTCTGCTCGGGCTTGGGCTCGACCGAAGGCTGTCAGGACGAATCGCAGCCTGGAAACCGCAATGTTCTGCAGTTTCTTCTTTGTTCCTCCGTGGCCTGGAAGGCCTGATCCTGATTCGTGTTTTACTGCGTCATCAATCTGATTCTTCTCGTCCAGGACGAAAGAATTGGAGCCTGGATTGTGCGTTACAACGTCTTCGTTTCCCTTTTTCTCGTCCGAGACAGGAGGCTTGAAGACTTGAACTTGTGGGGGGTGCTCTGTTTTCTCCTGATGATCATTAAGGTTTGAAGAGTTTAAGGTTGGAATTGGATTATCGTCTTCATTGCCAACCTTTGTTGTCCAGTGGAAGTGCCTCTGGTTACTACTCTTTGCCATGATTATCTTCATCCGTGAAAGGAAATTAAAGACGCTGCCAAGTCTTTAAAATGTAGCTGAGTCGGGACAAAGATTCCCCTTTGTTTCTTTTTATTCTTTTCTAACCAGACGCGACCTACACTGAACTAGACAGCACTGAAAAACGTCAAAGCAAAAGAGCCGTGCTACATGTACATAATTTCCGAGTATATCTAATAACGAGTCACATAGTCGAACCGAAATTTGAAAGAAAAGAAAAAAGAAAACAGGGGAACCCCACAGACAAAGGAGTGGGAAAATAAGAAGGGAGGCAGAGGAAGATAAGGACATAAACAGAGAAGATGTGTAAATTTTGTTTGAGAAAAAAAAGAAAGGAGGAAAATAAGAAGGGAGGCAGAGGAAGATAAGGACATAAACAGAGAAGATGTGTAAATTTTGTTTGAGAAAAAAAAGAAAGGAATCTGAGGAGACAAAAATAGGGTTATTTCACTTTCTGGTGGGGACGGGAATTAAAGGGCATTGCTTTGAGGCAGGGAAGTGAGTGAAAGGGGGTTTATTGACCATCTTTTTTGACTCAAATCCAATGTTGATCTGCCCTACTTATAATTGTGGATTGCACTCTTAATTGAGTGGGTTATTTATAATTCAAAAATATTCATACTAAATAATTGTATTATTATTACCATGTTTTGGCTTTGGCCACCATTTCAAGTATGCTTTTCTTGGGATGGTATCCATCTGCCTGCCCTGTTTAAACATTTCACTATTCTCTTATTATTATACTATTTTTTATTTTAAATTATGAATTAATCTGAAAATAAATTGTGACGATTTGAGTGACATAAATTTTAGCCCTTTCTAAACATTTCATCTTCTAGGAGCGTCTCTAATAGAATGTGGATTGCAGAATTTTTTCTAGTCACTGTGATCTCAAAAATCTTATATGACGAGAGAAAAAAATAGAAGATGTCTAACACATTTTCCAACTATAAATAACATGCTAGATATAGTTTGTTTATCAAATTCCACTCTCTTTCTATATTCTTTCTTTTAAATTCTAAAAATAAGCCTATGTATAGCCACATATCCCACTAAATTCCTCAATCGATAAAACCATTATATGCATTTTCTTTATACACTACTAAATATAATAAGTGACCTTTCAGAAAATAAAATAAGTGGGACTTTTTCTCAATCATCTAGAAACATGATTAACATTCTATCAAGTTGGCCACTGAAAATGAGAGCAATAGTCTAGAGTATTGATGAGTTGTGAACAAAAATTTATAGGTTTTAAGGTTCATTTTGTAGGCTTCCTTTTCCTTTTTCCTCCTTAATTTTTAAATTTCTTTTTCCTTATCTTATTTTCAATTCACATTAAGAGGCATGTTTAGATGTTTAGAATCTTGGGTTTGCATTAATATGAATAGCAAATGTTACAAAATCTGTAACTTGCCTTTAGCTAATTAAAGAGTTTTCTAAATGGACGATTTAAAAGTTTAAACTACAAAAAAATGACTAGATGTATGTTAATTTAAGATTTTTGTCTTGAGTGTGAGATGTGATTTCATGTTTACATCAAAAAAGGAATACGTGAATGATGAAAATTTTTGAGCACGAAACGTTACACGTTTTGTGCCGTTACAAACAAATGACATGATGTGTCACCAACTGTTGATGTTATATGAGAGGAGGATAGTGATATACTAATGATAGGCCATATCACCGTCTAGTGACATCTGATGCTTGAAATTTCTTGCAGAAAAGAATGTAAAGCTTGATCTCATCATCCAGATGTTTTTTTTAATACAATTGGGGGAACTTCAAGAAGAGGTATAGACCCAAATCTAAGATCTCATACTAGTAAGAGCTACTCTTTACAACTTGAGCTATCGATCCTTGGTCTATCATCCACATGTTTAAATTGATGAAAAGGACCACTTGTATCTATTTTGACTGGTATAAATTACAAATGCAAATAATAGAGTGGCTGTGGTTCCAGTCCCTTTCCAATATTTTGCCAAAGTTCTGAAGAAATTCACAGAGGGGCAACCTGACATAGAGCATATATGAAACAAGTAATGATATGATTCTAAAGGGTCGTAGGAGGAAGGGACCAAAACTTTCAAATTGGGAAACTCTTTTTACGTCTTTACAATTTTTATTTTTATATTTTATTTATTTTTCTATTTTATTTAGGTAAGGTCATAACTATAATTTTATCTGGGTAATTATATTAACTTTTCTGAAAGGTAAAATTGACGGATGTTATCCAACAGAATCAGCATAACTAGTGTCTTTTTGGTTAACAGTTTGGACCTCTGATGTTAGAAAATAAAGATGAAAGATCCAAACACAAAATGATACAGTGGTTAAGAACTCAAATCACTATTTATTGGAGTCATAATCTCGTGCTAAATATTGGAGTCATAAGCTAAAGATAAAGAGAGTGAAAGTAGTGTCAAAAATTTGTTTCAGTAGATTTATTTATTAGATAAATATTTTTTCATGAATAATGCTATTTATTTAAATTCAAAACCGGTCTCCTATCCAGTTATCATTTTCTTATTAGCAGTTGAATAAATAAATGCCCTCACGTATTTATGCATTTCTACTCTTTCCCATTATGTAGTGAAGACGGAAGACTAGTAGACTAGGGCGATCTCGAATTTAGATAAATAACACTACTCTTTTTATTGACTTCAATCGACTGAACATTATGTATAAAATCAAATTTTGATAAGCTCGTTAAAATATGTCAATCTCTCCCTAGATGGACACAAAAGTACCTTTGTTGTCTACATATATGCATCACTTTCAGACAGGGAAAAAAATATGCATTTGATAATAATTAATGATTAATTCCAACTTTATATAATTTAAATAATTTTTGATCATTTGTTTGGTGCTACATCGATTTAGAATTACAATAATGATTTTCCTTATTTGGAATAATATAAGGTAAATTAAAAGGAAAAAATGTATTTGTGAGATCATGTCACTAATTAAAAAAATAGAGAGATAAAGGAAATGAGTGTCAAGTTTATAGTGCTAATGCTTTCTCTTTAAATCGGTATTTGATTAAGACTACGACCTAGAGTGCTTTTCCCTATCATTTCTTTTCTTTTCATTTCTTTTTTATTTTGCGGGTAATAGTTAATGATTGTGCATTCAAGTTGAATGTATATGTCTCGATAAAGATTCAACTGATATGATTGAATGTTGGTAATAATTAATAATTTTGCAATCAAGTCGAATGAAGTCATAATCAAGTCTCAACTGATTTGATTGAATTATGGTCAACAATTGATTATTTGATTTTTGACTTATGGGCAATAACTAATGATTATAGAGGGTATCACGTAAATTTAATCTAGCACCATACGTAAAAGAAATCGATAATGGTTTCAAAGGAATCATTAATAGTTTTTTTTAATATATAGTGCAGTTGTCTGGCGCTAGAAAGTTAAAACCATATAAATAAGGTGGTCCCAATCTCTCGATAGATATATAATAGGATTATCTCGCTATACGCACACATTGCGGTAGATTATTAGAGCAGTTGTATTGCCCCCACATATAGGGGCTCCTTATTGATCTCCCGTGATTCATATGACATGAGATCGTTTTTGCCATACAAGGCTAACGAGGTCAAAGTTTAAGAATCGAATATTGAGGGACGCGATTCTCTCAAGGAATTTACAAAATCGTGCAATGCCGACCCTCAAAGTGGAAATCATTTAGTTGACGTCCAAAAAAGGACACATCACAATATATAATATCTCGATCAAGACAATTGATTTGGATGAATGTCAGTTGTTCTACGGAAGGAGTTTTGTAATACGTTCTCGAAAATGGAGATGAATGCAACTATACTATTCTCATAATTAATTAATTACAGTTAGAACATGATTAATGTGGGGTGGAAAAACTCAAATTTAGATTTTTTTCACCCCATAAAATCAAATTATGTATGAAAGTAGAGAGGAAAAAGTTAGTTTTGGAGGGGGGGGGGAAACATTTGGCCCCTCCTTTAGATTTTCCCCCCTCTCTCATTCGGATCCAGATCTGCTGTACCCAAATCCCGTCTCGCTCGCTGTCCCCCCAATTAAATCCTTACACGTGTTTAATTAATTAATTAATTAATTAATATTTAATTAACTAAGAAAATGCTGACTTGTAAATTAAATAAACACGTGTAAGGATTTTATTGGACGGACAGCAAGCGAGACAGGGTTTGGGGACAGCAGATCTGGACTCCTCTCATTCTCCCTCAATCCAATAAAATATTATTTTTAACCCACTCCTACTCCCCTCTTAATCCAATAAAATACCGCCACATGTCTAATTTATATTTTTCACTCTACACATTATTTGAAAATAGGTTTTTTCCCCCAGATTTTCTCTCCTTGGCTTTTTTCGCTTTGACTTTTTTCTCTCAACATTAATATTACTCTTATGATCATATGCTCACAAAATCAACTCCCTGACTATAAAACATAAGCACCTTAACTGCTCACAAAATCAACTCCTTGACTATAAAACATAAGCACCTTAACTCGCTGTGAGTAGATAATCATTTCCGTGATTTTTAATTAGTATTGTCTCAAGGCAAACTTATCCTAGATTAAGTTAATTTGCATTTAATTTCCGATCTATTAATAATGTGACATGAAATGTGTGTAGCTATATATAATGGACCATCCAAATTTGTTTGATTTTGTCAGATATATTCCCAACAGAACAGTTCTGAATATGCCTAAAAATCCAGATTGTCGACCTCTATACAGAGGTTGAAGGCGACTATTCCTCCACACTCTACACCTATGTTCGACACCTTGACGTAAAATTATAAGTTATTTTTTGTAAATTGTTTGTCAATTTCAACGTGTAATTTTTTCTTTTTTAATATTAAAAAGGAGATCGGAAACTTTAGAAGATGGGAATCCAACCTTTTATCAAAGATTTAGGAGTTAATTAAGATGCTATTATATCACATGAGTGTTGACATTTCACATGAGTAATTCGATTCAACTGAAATTTAAACAACATATATATTTTTAGAGAAGTGCTATTTATACACATCCCTTAAAAGTTGTGATTTCAAGGATGATAAGACAAATGACATTTAAGTAAATATAAGGGAGTATGTACAAAAATTATACATTTTATGTGTACAAATATTATTTCTCCATATTTTTATTTTGATCTTCATATGACTCACCATCTTATTAAGACCATCTTAACGTACGTTTGGAAAAGATTAAATTATATAAATTAAGCTAGTACAAGATAATTTTTATCTATACATTTCATAGATGCCACAACTACCAGTTATCTTCTATCTCTACATTTCACTTATTTATATAAGCATATTACGTAAATAATATATTGTCATACTTCGAGCATGTTATGAATTTATTGTATTGGTGATCGTGTCGATATAAGCGTATGAAATCGTATTGGTGATCATGTCGATAACACTCAAAAGCCAGAGAAATGTGTAAATTTTTACATTGAGATTTTATGTGAATTCAAGGTAAAGGACTTCGTTTATAAAATTTAACTACATAGCCTCCAAATACATTGAAATTCAAACCGTCTTGCAAACTTTGAATTTCTGTTATTGGAAGATCAAAATATCCTTTCTTTTATTTTTTTTAATTACCAATTCTTAGCTCCTTCTCTTATAAAATTACGGTTAGGCAGTTCCAATTGTGCTGTGCTGCTCTGGTTAAATGTTCAAATTTGTGGATAAGAAATTCATGTTTGAACCTCACTTGGAGTCCCAATCTAGCATTATATAGTATGATATTATATGGTGTCATATAACATATGGCGTGCATAGAGACATGGTACATGAGAAACCATAATCAAGTGGCTTGTGGCGTGTCTCCATGCAAGCCATGTGGCCATATAGCACCAGTCCCTTTCCAAAACCTTTCGAATGTTCTGTTCCAAAGCCTCCCTAACTGTGTGGTATGAATTGACGTATGATACGTGGATTTTAATTACACATGACGTACATCTATACACATCAAATAAAGTGGGAAGTTTTGTTACAAAACCTTTGGAGATTTTAGAAAATTTTCTTATAGCACCATATAGTGCGATGAAAAATTTTAAGCAAAGTATTACTCTTCCCTTAGAGAGTGATACTTCATATGGCCCACTGTTATTGGGGAATCAGGGAGCCCCACTCCCTAATTTCCCAATAATAGAAGGCCATGTGGAGGAGTACTCTCCCTTCTCCATAGAAGGACGGATAGTGCAATATATGTGGTGTTAGATCATTTTTATGGTTGAAAAGATTGTGAATGAAGAAGAGGAAATTATTATACTATATATATTTACTATATATATTTAGAAGTTCTTGTTTACACTAAATTTATTTGTTAGTGTTTCAAATTCCAAATATACTTCCGTCCCAATTAAAAAAAGAAAAATCTAAATATAGTTTTTCTTTATTTTTTTACTAGTCTTTCACCCCGTGTGTTACACAAGAAAAAACAATTTAAAAGTGATTAAAAACAGGTTAACCAAAGTACCATAAAAAAAAGAAAATATTAATTGAAAAAATCTATAAATTAAAACAAAAGTCATAAATAAAGGATATAAAGTACTGACAAATATATTAACATACAACGATTGATCAATATTGTGCAATAAATCTCAATACATTTTAATTCAATTCTTGAAACGATTAACTTCCCAAAAATAAAATCACAAATAGAATTTGAAAAATACAGTCTACAAGGTAAAGCCGCAGTACATTTTTAGATAGGGATTTAAGTTTTCAACTTTCTATATCTCTTTGTTGTAATGATTTCATCTAAAGAAAATGCATATTCATTTTCTAACAGTTCAACTATTCTCGTGATCAATATTGGTTGAAATTCTCTTATTAATGCATGTAACCTCAGCAATCAAAATTAAAGTTAGGTATGATTGAAAATTTAGCGAAATTACTTAAAGAAAGAAAAGCCAGGCTTTTAAATAGATGCCCCAATCGACCTACTAAATCCACAAAAAACTAGACTAACTAACAAGTGGAAAAAAACAAAGGTCTAACCAAAATAAAATAGAAAAAACTCAAAAAAAAAAAAAGACGTATCGGATGAAATCAAATGTCCAAAATCCATCACCACTAGTGGAGAAGCTATTGGTTCAATCCATCTCGTCGAGCTACCCCAAAGGAATATATTGTGAAATGAAAATAGACACTGTATGTAAAAGTTATGGCCGTACTTCTAAAAACTAAAAAAACCAAGGAAAAAGGGAAAAAGAAGAAAATTTACGGGTTTAGAAAGTGCAAAAGAGTAGAAAAACTTTTTAGGAAACTATTCTCCTTTTATATATATATATATATATATATATATATATATAGTAATGATGGCTAAAAACATTTTTTTAGGGAAAAAAAAAGAAAAGAAAAACAGAAGAAAGGGGGGAAAAAGGAAAAGAAGAAAATCTATAATCTATAATAATATGCTAAAAGCAAAAGTAAATAGAATCTTTTTTCTACCTTTGACATGATTCTAAAATCAGAATCCCTTTTTTTTGCATTTTTTCTTATTTTTCACATGCGGTATTATTTTTTAAAACTACCCACTTTCTTTTTCTGTAACTATCCACTTTCTTTTTATTTTCTTTTTTAATTAGCCACTTCCAACGCAACATGAATTAAGACTTTTAGTTGTTTGCGCAAACAATATATATATATTATGAGTTTCAGCTATCATTTTTTATAGCATCATAGGACTTGGAAATCAGAACGGTTACTATGTTGTTATATGTTGTAATCTTTAAGAAAAATGTTTAATTTATTTTCTTGTATTTCCAGCATCAAAATTTTGTTTCTTCTTTCTTTCATTTTTTCCTTTTTTTTTATTTTTTTATGTTTGGACATATTTGGATACGTGTTCACATGAATACGTCTTGATTTAATTTATATCAGATCTTTTTGTTTCCGTAGTGTATCTATATTAATCCTCGATCGATATATTTACAAACTAATTAGTTGCTTAAATAAAATAATATTTATATTCTTTAGACCAATATGTGATCGATGTTGTCTTAATAATTTACATTAATTAATTGTTTTGATACTTTTTAGAGTAATTTTATCCACTTTCTATAAGAGAAGGTAATTTTATCCACTTCATTATTAATATTTTTTTGTAACTAATTAATATTTTTTCAGGTTACTCATCAATTAGTAATCGAAATTGGACTTAGTTCAATTCGTTTAATATTGTAAGGGTTATTTTCTTGGCATGGTATCCTATTAATTTATTTTGATAATGAATGGCTATTTTGTTATTGATAATCAGTGATTTGGCTTAAACTATAAATGTTTATTTGATATATTATAATTTTTAAGTTAGAATGTCCATTAATAAAATGAATTCTTGTACTTTAATAGCAGTATGTTTTGGTAAATAAGGTGTTTCAGATATTGGTTTGCGATTAGTTTAGTTTACATCTTATTTGTTTAAATTGTATAAATGATAGACCAAAAAAGACCAATATTATGTATTCCATTAATAAGTTTCAGTACTTTTACGACTTAAATGAACTATTAACAAATACAAGAGATGCTTAGATGTTATTTAACATTTAACATGGTTTAAGTCATATTTGCTTAAATCAAGCAATTGAAGGGGAAAAAAGGTATATGTTTGTAAAGTTTTATTTATTTATTTATTTTTCTAATCAATTTAGATTGCATTTTAATAGGTTAAAAGTAAATAAGAAATGTGAGCCAAAAAAAAAAGGCAAATAAGAAATTAAAGAAAATACATAAAGGAAAATAGAAAAACAAAGGATTTCACTTTTAGGCCCTAATAATTGAGCATAACTTGCTAGCATCGGAAATGATTTCCACGTAAAGCTGATAAATAAAATGAAAAATGCCATTTGTAAAAAAGCATTTTAAAATTTTTAATACTTAAAAAAAAATGACGTCTCTTATTGCAAGTGCTTTGTTCAATCAACATTTTTATAGTTACATAATAATTATTTAAATTCACTTATATGTACTACAATTTTATAGCATTTATTATATATTGCTACTGAATTAAACCCGTGCAACGCATGGGTAGAAAACTAGTTTAACAACTTTAAAAAGTGTAAAAGGGAGTAAAAAATTTTTAGGTAACTATTCTCCTTATATATATTTGTTTTATTTATTATTATTTAATTAGTATATTTGTTTTATTTATTATTATTTAATTAATTTTTACTCCTAAACCTCCACTCCCAACAGCCACCAACACGCCCCCCTGCACCACCCGGCTGGCCAGATTTTGGCCAGCCATTGGCAACCAGCCAACCAATTGCCTATAGCAGACCGGCTATCGAATTCTAGTGGATTTGTTTTTGCTTTTTTTTTTTTCTTTTGCTTCCCTGTTCCCTCTCTGGTTTTTTTCTTTTATCCTTTGTTCTTTTCTTTTTTCTGATGACATTGGCACAATCTTCTTCTTCTTCTCCTCCTTCTCCTCCTCCTCCTCCTCTCTCTCTCTCTCTCTCTCTCTCAAATTTTTTTCTTTATTTTTGCTTTCCTTTTTTTTTCAAAATTTTTTTTCTTGTAATAATTTTTTCAAAGTGTGCAACAAGTTAAACAATGTGTTACGTGTTGAGCAATCTACGTTATGTATATTATAAGGTCCATAACATATGTAACAAGCTATGTTACGCATAATACAAATTATGTTATGTGTGTAACTAGTTATATTATTCATGTAACAATCTATGTTATTTATGTAACAGTCTTGTTATATATGTAGCAATCTATGATATTTATGTAACAAGCTATGTTTTTTGTGTAACAACCTATCTTTTTTGTTTAACAAGCTATGCTATTTGCATAAATTACAATTATTTGAATAGCATACCATGTTACATGAATTTAAAATAGTGTAACAAAAAGTATTACATGAATTAAAACATGTAACAATTTCTACTATATGAATTTAAAAAGAAAAATAAAAGAAAAATGCTAAAAAAGAAAAGAGAGAAAAGAAAGAAAAAAGGGAAATTAGAAAAGAAAAGGGAAAAAGAAAAAGAAAGAAAAAATTAAAAAATTACAGCTGTGGGATTCTGATTGGCTAGTCGCCGGAATCTAGTCGGTTGATCGGTTGCTGTGAGAATTCAGCCAGAGATGATAGGTGGAGTAGGGTTGGGTGGGTTGGGATGAGGGTTTAAAAAGTATTATATTATAAAAAAATAATAAAAAAGTTAAAAAAAAAGAATAACATACATATTATTCATGTAGATACTAGGTTATCCACTATTTTTGAAATAAATAAAGATTATAAAGTATTTATAGAAATTGTTTAAAGAACTAAGGGAGACATAAAACTTCCTTGAAGAAATACCAGCTGATACAATTTGGGTTTTAACAATTGGATATTGGGCAGTGATAGAATACAATCGAGTCCAAAAGAACATTAGTCCAATATGATATATGAATGGGCTAAATTACGCTATTTACTTGGAAAATTTTTTATTTCCCAATTTTACTATGTATAGTTTTTTTCCCTAAAAATACTATTTTACTGGAGTTTGTATTATTATTACTTTACGGTAATGTTCAAGCACTTTCTGGAGGCGCTGTTATAGCGCCTCCGGGAGGTGCTTGAATATTTTTATATTACTTTATTTATTATTTTATTTATTAATTAATCATTATTATCCTAACCCTAATATGATGAATCAATCAGTCAATCTCTCTCTCTCTCTCTCTCTCTCTCTCTCTCTCTCTCCCCAGTCTCTTTCTCTCTAAGATTAATTGATTGATCAATATCTCTTCTTGATTGATCAATTTCAACATTTCTAGAATCTCGATCAATCGATCACTCTCCCCCCCTCTCTCTCTCTCTCTCTGTGCTCGATTTCAATGTTTCTAGTCATGGTGGTGGGTGAAACTTTCATTGATGGCATCTATGTCAGTCAGCCTCAACTTCCAATTTTTTTGTTGAAGTCTAACAATCAGAATCTGCAGTTTCTTTTTTTAGAGTTCACATTTCTTTGATTTCTCTTCATTCAAGGATTTCCATGATCTAACATCTGAAAATTGACGATATGGAGAATTCGATCAACAGCTACATATATTGAAATATCTTTGTTAATGATTTCTCTGTTCAATATTTCTATAATGTAATTATTATAATGATTCAACACTAGCAACAAAATTTATATACTAAATATAGCATTCATTTTTTCCTTTTGTTCTTTTCTCTTTTCTTTTTTTTGATAGCCTTACCGGAATCTACGTGTGTAACAGTTATGTTATGTGCAATATAAGTTTTGTTACATGCTTAATGAAGTTGTGTAGCAAGTTATGTTATGTATATAACAATCGATGTTATTTGTGTAACAATGTTTATTATGTCTGTAACAAAACTTGTTACCTGTTTAAATATCTATGTTGTTAAACAATCTACGTTGTGGTTCTAACAATGTCTGTTATCTTTGTAACAATCTATCTTATGTGCGTTACAAGATTCGTTATTTGTGTAAAAAATCTATGTTATTAAACAAATTGTTATGCTAACAATCCATGTTACCTGTGTTGTAAGCTTCACTACGTATGTAAATAGCTATGTTATATACCTAAAAGTTATGTTATTAGTTTAACAACATCTATTATATGTATAGTAAGTAAGCTATGTTATGTATTAAATAAGATGTGTTATGTGTGCAACAAGTTATGTTACGTATTAACAATTTAGTGTAACATACTCCAAGTCTCAATATTTGCTGTTAATATTTCAAGGTTTCTGTGTAATAATATTTATCGTGAGTGTAGCAAATTATGTCTTGTGCGTAGCAATATTTGTTACATATGTACGAAACTTTGTTATTTGTGTAACATTTTATGTTACATGAATTATATTCTATAACACACAATGCTAACTGAATTTAATATATTGTAACATTCTTTATTATATAAATTAAAATGAAAAACAATTTGTACTATATGAATTTAAAAAGAAAAATGAAAAAAAAAGAAGAGAGAAAAAAATATAAATAGGAAAAAAAGAAAAGAAATAATAAAGGAAAAAAGAAATAGAAAAGTAAAAAAACAGAGAAAAAATTAACGTATTTGTCCAACATATGTGCGTTTGGTAGTGACAAGAACTCCAGCCATCTCACAGTTGTAGTTCATGAAGACATTAATGTATTCTATATACCTGAAAAACTACATTGTTAGAATAATAACATAATTTGTTTTACGAATAACATAATTTCTTAAATGAATAACAAGTTGTCATTGTGCATTCTATTACAGTTATTAATCAGTATAACATAACTGCTGCATAGGAAACACAACACTTTATGCAACTTTGTTAACGTAATATAGCATGTTTTACGAATAACATAACTTGTTAGAAGAATAACATGTCTTGTCACATGAATAACATTGCTTGTTAACTGAATAACACATGTTGCTATCGGTATTCCAAGAAGTGTCTCACTTGTAGTTAATGATATACTATAATTTTGGGAGTGTAGCATACTAACAATGTATGTAGTGCATGTAACTAGATATGCTATATGTATAAAACCATATATTATATCTATTAATGGTACCATATCCCATCAGATAAATAACATACAATGTTACACTATATTTCTATGTGCAATATGACTTTTTATACTAACTAGGTTTTTTTCACTCGTGCATTGCGTGGGTAGAGTTATAGTGTATATTCTTATCAAAATTAACATGTGAGTATAGACATCATTTTATAAATGAAGTACAAAATACCAGTTGCATTGCATAAAATTACAAATTGATATGCAAATTACAATGTACCAGGGAATATTCGTAGTAAAATACCTAAGTTTATAATTCTGGTCTCCTCCAAACTCATTGTGCAAATTCACACGTCCAACCTATATAAAATTGTAATAATTAGTAGTTAAATAATTAGAGATGGCAATTTGACTCATCAATCTATAAAGTCGTGGCGACATGCTTCTAATATGATTGATCAGTCACGCCTAATCGGGGCAAAAGAAGGGGTACGAGGTAATATTATCTAACCCGCCATAGGTCTAGAGCGGGTGCGAATCAGATTGGACCCACACCATTGACCCGTGATCCACCAGGAATTTTTTATTTTTAATAAATTTATTTAGAAAAATGTGTATAAATTATTAGATGTGGCAATTTGACTAATCGACTGTTAAATCCGTAGTAGTTTATTTTTATTTTTTTATTATATTATTTTTTTAAAAGGATTTTTCTGTCGAGTTGAATGAATCATGTTATTATATTAGTTAATGTTGGGAACCTTAAAATTCTAAATAAAGATTTTATTTTATTTTACGTTCATCAATTAATAATGTGTTGCACATAAAATTAATTGAAAGGGAAAAAAATTAATGAGTCCTTTTGTGGGTCATGGTGGCGTCCCAACCCGCCCAATGACTCGGCTTGTCTTGACCCGCCATATGAATTTATAGGTTTAGCGTAGGTCTGAGTGACTTCAAGACTCATGGGATGGGTCTAGAGTATGGTTAACCGGCCATATTTCTATCGCTATAAATAATCATATTACAATCAACTATTGCAACTATAAGCTCAGTCTCCCACTCGTGCGTTATACGGTAAGACTAATTTTCAAAAAATTTCAATAATAATGAATAATCAAATATTAGACAAATGCACATCATCAAATTTGCATACCAAAAATAATAAATATACAGTTTCAATTTAGTATCTGACTCATTAAATTAATGTTTTACTATATTTCACTTTTAAATCATCTAACTTATTTAATATCATTAGTTAACAGTCTAATAATATGTATCAGACGTGTACATACACGTATTCACTCGATATCCATTTAAATAAAAATTTTCATACTCATGAGAAACTACTCTCTCGATGTATCCTTTCTATAATTAAAATTCAAAATTGATAGTTATAATTCAAATGTTAAATAGGGATATATTTGTAAAGAAATGCAAATTAGACTTTCTAATATAAAGATGACCATATATGTGAGACATCTTAAAAAGGAAAATAAAATCAGATAATCACAATGGAAGGGTTATTATTAATTTTTTTTGTGTAGCTTATTTTCTTCTTGTGGATTTCTTATCTCTTTCTTCAGAAAATTTTTGCTAAAATTTATTATTATCTTCGTCAAATAAAAATATCGATCAATTAATATTCAACCCGTACGTTATAAGAGGAGATAAATTCTTCATATTTCATATAAAAAAATTCATTACATAAATTATAAAAAACAATAAATAGTCACAACAATAATTAAATGAAATGAAATAACAACATAAATTCAGTCGATATTTTAAAGGCTTCACATCTATGAAGAAAAAAGACTAAAAGATAAATTATTTGCATCTTCTACAACCTAATCATTGTAACATAAATGATATGGAAACAAAGATTAAAAAAATAGTCACAAAGATTTTCAAGTTCGATCATAGATGTCAAAAAAATAAATTATAGTCATATATTATTATAACAGAATTACATTATGTGTCTTTAGTTATTGGCGTGATGCAAATAAATAGATTTTTATTACACAAAAAAGAAGAATAAATAAATCAGTTGATTTACTCTAAGTTATTCTAAAATAATTTTGGTTTCAATATTATTAAGGACTATGTAAAAGAAATTTTGAAAATCAAACAAATATAAATAATAAAAAAATAAATAGAGATAATATCAGACAATTAGTTTATAATGTGCTCATTTTCGAATATATTAGTAACAGAAAGAATAATTCTAAACAAAATACTAATTCATAAGAAATTGAACAGTTACTTACCATCAAATATATATCGGTAGCGGATAATAAAAAATTGTAAAAACTCATAATTATATATAAATACTAAAAAAATAGAAATGAGGAAGCTAAAATAAAAAGAATATAAAAAACTGATAAACTAATATAAATTATTGAATACTCGTAATGAATATTCAAATAAGAAAAGTTTAAATTTTAAAACTTGAAAATAAAATCAATTGGGGCACCAATTGAATCTAAATTATTGTGCAATATCATGATGATGTCAACAAAAGAATGAAAAAATTACAATTAAGAATCCAAACCTAATTGAAAACTGTTGTATTATATATTATATGATGTGATATGATTTATAAGTGTAACATACCATGTTTTGTGAATAACATTAGTTGCAAGAAGAATAACATAACATAACTTGTTTAGTTGCAACATATTTTTTTTAATCAATAACAAATGTTACACGCAATAACATACTTTGTCATACAAATAGCATATGCCATACGACTAATAACATGAATAACATAGCATTTTATAGAAATTTTAAAGTATCCTCAATATCATAAAATAACGAAGCTATGTTACAGATCAATGGATAATATAGTGCATGTAATAATTATTATATTTATGAAACCTATTATATCCTCAAAAGTTGGAATTCTAACGAGATAAGAATGCCTATTGTGTGTTTGCTGAAAAACAATGTTGATCGTTTGATTCCTCAAAAGATACAATTCTATTAAAATAGTGAACACGTGTTGATCGATGAATATAAGTTCGAATCTAGTAAAATACAAGTTCATGTAATTATAATTTCAGAATTTTATATGTTATATTTGTTTCTCACCACAAATAACAATGAGTATTACTCTTCACTGTGATTAATCATGATCTGCAGTTGTCATTTGTATAAATTGTGATTAGTAATACGATATCCGGATTAGTATGGAGTTTTTCAAATTTACAATGTGGAAGAGCTATAATTTTCATTGGGCCTTCGTGGGCCTAACGATGTTTGAAGGGGCCATGATTCGCATTGGGCCTCCAGGGGCCCAACTACATGGATAGCATTTCGGCTTAAAAGAAGAGTCCTAGCCTACCTATTTTTACGCATAATCCATCAAAAAGGCCCAGGTATAATTTGTCTATAAATATTCACTGTTCACGTGCACATTCCCCAAGACATTTTTTAACCTAAACTTGCTTACGTCATACACTTTTATTCTAAGAGCCTTCCTTACTTACTCTTACGCCGGAGGGGCTTCGGAGGTACGCCTCCTAGCCTTCTTTTGCAGGGTCGAGGGAGATGGGATAGAGGCTCAATCTTACGAAATTTTATTCATAAAGACGAATTTGACTTCGTCATTTGGCGCCGTCTATGGGAAGACAGGTCGGGCCTGGCCACTCCCATGGCAAGTCGATATCCGTCCCTGCCCCTTCTCCCTCCTGCTCCCCCTTTTTGATGGACTCTTCTTAAATAGGTGGGCTCGGACTCTTCTTTTAAGCTGAAATGCTATCCATGTAGTTAGGCCCCTGGAGGCCCAATGCGAATCATGGCCAGTTTTATCAGGGAGGTGCAGCATCCTGATTGGTTGGCGAATGTTGTCTTGGTGCCCAAACCTAATGAGAAATGGAGGATGTGTATCGACTTTACGGATCTTAGTAGGGCGTGCTCGAAAGACAGCTACCCGCTACCCCGGATAGATCGTCTTGTAGACTCCACTGCGGGATATGGGCTCTATAGTTTTTTAGATGCCTTCTCAAGATACCACCAGATAAAAATGGCTGAAGAGGATGCCGAAAAAACCTCATTTGTGGCCAATGAGGACATTTACTGCTACGGCGTCATGCCCTTCGGATTGAAGAATGCTGGGGCAACCTATCAGAGAATGGTTAATAAGGTCTTTGCAGGAGAGATCAGGCACACAAATGAAGTGTATGTGGATGACATGGTAGTCAAGAGCTTGGATCGAGGTCGGCATGTGAGTGACATAGAAGGAATCTTCGCAATCCTAAGGAAAAACAACATCCGGCTGAACCAGCCAAATGTGTTTTTGGAGTGGCCTCGGGAAAATTTCTTGGATTCATGATAACGCACCGAGGGATAGAAGCAAACTCGGACAAGATAGCAGCGCTTGTCAACATGGAATCGCTGAAAAGCTTCAAAGAGGTATAGCGTCTCACAGGTCGAATTGCAGCGCTGGGTCGGTTTATGTCAAAATCCGCTGACAGCTGCTTGCCATTTTTCCGAACGATTAAGGAATGGGCTGCGTTTTCCTGGGATGACGAATGTGAGGCTTCTTTTCAGGAGTTGAAAAAATCTTTGGGAACCCCACCGATATTGTCACGGCCTCTACCGAATGAACAACTCTACTTGTATTTAGTAGTTTCTGAGCATGTGGTTAGCACAGTATTGGTTAGAGAGGAAAACCGTGATCAGATGGCAGTTTACTACACCAGTAAAGCTTTGACAGTGGTTGAGCAGAGGTATTGTTTAGCAGAACAAATGGCCCTTGCGCTAGTGGTTGCCTCACGAAAGTTGAGATCTTACTTCCAGGCTCACACGATCCATGTGCTGACTAATCATCCCCTAAAGCAAATATTGCAGAAGCCCGTTGTTGCGGGTCAGTTATTGAAGTGGTCAGTAAAACTCAATATATATGACATCGAGTACAAAAGTCGACCTGCGATAAAAGCTCAAGTCCTGGCAGATTTTGTAGTAGAGTTAAGCCCTAGGTCTCCCTACTTAGACGAAAACACCCCGAGGGACGCCGAAGGATGGACCCTCTTTGTAGACGGGTCGTCTAACTCCTCAGGTGCAGGATTAGGCATAATATTACAGAAAAACATGGGCACCATGGAAGTACAGTGTGCGATCCGATTCAAAAGCAACAAACAATCAAGCAGAATATGAGGCTGTGATCAATGGGTTACAGATAGCATTACAACTTGGGGTCGAGAACATTACAGTATGCAGTGATTCCTAGTTGGTCGTTGAGCAGATTGAGGGTTGAGACAAAGGGAGAAATTATGACTTTGTATCGCATGGAGATGGCTGACCTTCACCGGAAGTTCAGATCTTGTGAAATCAAAAAGGTACCCGGATCCCATAATTCTAGAGCTGATGCATTATCTCGACTGGTATCCTTGAATAGTAATGGGTTAGAAAGAACAGTATTCTTGAAGATTGTTCACGAACCCTCTATCATGAAGAAAGAGTATATGGGGGAAGTCCCATTGGGGCAAACAAAATATACGTGGCTCGACCCAATTAGAATGTTCCTCGAAAATGGGAGTTTGCCTGCAGATAGAGAGGAAAGTAAAAAGATTAGAAGACGGGCTGCCTCTTACCTCATCTTAGACGGGGTATTATACAAAAGAGGATTTGCCTTGCCTTATCTAAGATGCCTCACCCCACGAGAAGCGAATAATGCGATGGAAGAAGTGCATAAAGGGGCTTGTGGAGGACATCAGGGCGGTAGAACTTTAGCAGCAAAACTTGTACGATGTAGATATTTCTGGCCGGGAATGAAGAAGGATGAGTAAGTTTTGTGTAGAAATGTGAGAGATGCCAAAAATTTGGAAACAACATCACGCGACCTCCTACTCGTCTGTCCCCTGTCGAAAATCAGGCACCTTTTGAATAGTGGGGGGTGGACATTCTCGGTCCATTCCCGAAGGGCAAAGGCCAAATGCAATTCTTCGCTGTGGCGGTGGAGTACTTTATCAAGTGGATAGAGACGACGCTCTTCCGATCTCCATAACAGCCCAGAGGTTAGAGAACTTTTTGTGGAAATTAGTCATATGTCGATTTGGGCTTCCCAGAACCTTCATCACTAATAATGGGTGGCAGTTTGAATGCCAAACCTTCAAAGATTTCTGCAGTAAGTGGCAGATAGAGCATCGTTTAACATTTGTAGCACATCCACAAAGTAATGGCCTCGTCGAGCTGGCAAATAAACTTATTCTTAGTGACCTCAGGAAGAGGCTGGAAAACGCGAAGGGTGACTGGCCTGAGTACCTACCAGCTATTCTGTGGACTTCCCGAACTACTCATAAGATGTCTTCTGGTGAAACACCCTTCATGTTGGCCTTTGGCATGGAAGCCCGAATGCTTGTTGAAGTTTTCCTACTGAGCTACCGTGAGAAGCATGGTGACCCAATAGGACCAAGAGAGAGGCTTGACCTTTTGGAGGAAGTACGGGAGCAGGCCGAATTGAAGATAGCAAACTATCGTCAAGTGCTGAGGAAATACTTTGATGTAAACGTACGCCCTAGAGAGTTCAGGGTTGGTGACCTAGTACTGAGGAGGGTCGAAGTCGTAGGGCACCACAAAGGCAAGCTCGACCCCACTTGGGAAGGACCCTTTGAGATATTAAGGCAAGTACAACCTGGGACATACAGTCTGTGAGATATGCAACATCGCCCCTTGCCGAGGCCGTGGAATGCAGAAAACCTCAAGCAATATTACCGTTAAGTGAAGATGTTGTGTTATTCCTTTCTCAACCTTATATTTCTCAATTTTTTACTACTCTGTACTTCGTAGGGTACTCTTTTTCCTTTGTTGGGTTTTCACCCCAAGGGACATTTTACCAATAAAGGTTTTAATGAGGCCCGTAAAAAAAAAAAAAAAAGATAACTCAATAAATGTTGTTGTTATCGACCTCATGTCACCAAGATTAGAGCGAATAAAAGTAGTCTAATCGTGCGACCCTTTGACAATTAGAGCGAATAAAAGTAGCCTAATTGAAGAGTTTCTGAATACAAGTACGGAACACGACCTCATGTCACCAAGATTAGAGAGAATAAAAGTAGCCTAATCACACGACCCAATTAGAGCGAATAAAAGTAGCCTAATTGAAGAGTTCCCGAATACAAGTATAGAACACGACTTCATGTCATCGAGATTAGAGCGAATAAAAGTAGCCTGCATCCTTTGACAATTAGAGCGAATAAAAGTAGCCTAATCGCGTGACCCTTTGACAATTAGAGCGAATAAAAGTAGTCTAATTGAAGAGTTCCCGAATACAAGTACGGAACACGACCTCATGTCGCAAAGATTAGAGCGAATAAAAGTAGCCTCATCACGTGACCCTTTGACAATTAGAGTGAATAAAAGTAGCCTAATTGAAGAGTTCCCAAATACAAGTACAGAACACGACCTCACGTTGCCAAGATTAGAGCGAATAAAAGTAGCCTCACTGTGCGATCCTTTGACAATTAGAGTGAATAAAATTAGCCTAATTGAGGAGTTGTCGAGTACAAGTGCTGAACTCGACCTTGTGTTACAGAAAGCTAGAAAGTATAGGAGAAAATGGCAAATTTCGAACTTGGATATATCATTTCATTAGTCACAAATGTTCTTACAATGATGTTCAGCAAAAGACTATATAACCCGACCCGCAGGATTAAAAAAAAAATGGAGGAGGTAAAGGCCAAGGGGCCGGACAGAAAAGTTTGGATCAGTCCAATGCCTCTATGTCCTCATCTTCGCCTTCATCTGCCTCCTCGTCCTCTGTGTCAGGGCGGTCGAACTGGTCGAGGTCAAAGTCCTCCATCCCCTCTGGAAACCTCATCATTGGGGAGGTGTCAAGTTCGGGAGCATGCATCTGGCACCAAGCCCGACACTCTCTAATGCCACAACTGTACATCTCCAGTGCATAATTCCCTTTAGCCATTTTGAATTCTTCTGAAGCTTTGAAATTCTCCACGGCCTCCTCACGATCCTTCAGCCTTTGGCTCGCGATCTCCTGAAGTTCACTTTCCTTGGTTTACAGCAAGGACTTCAACCGCTCCACCTCCCCCTTCAGTCCTTCTTTCTCTACCTCGATCGCGGCCTTCTCTTTCTTAGCCTTCATGACCTTGGCAGTGATATTGCACTGTTTGCTGCATTTCGGCCCCCAAGTTTGCTCTTTTGCGACCTTGTCCTGCAAGCCCATACCCGTTGCTTATGGGCTGGAGAGGACGAACGTTATTGTGAATTAAAAATATATTCAGAGTATAAATTCAAGGATGATAACATACCTTGCAGGCATAAGAGAGAAAATGGTCGATCCCGTTCTCTAGGGCAAGCCCATCTTGGTATTTCTCAATCACTTCTGGGATCAGAGCTCGCTTGAGAACATTGGTGACCTCTTCTTGGTTAGAGGAGCGGGAGATAAAAGGGGTAGGGACGGACATCGACTTACCACGGGACTGGCCAGGCCTGACCTATTTTCCCTCAGACGCTTGTATTGGGGAGTGGGACGAAAGAGCACGATTAATTTGAGGAGGCATAGAAAAGTTGGAAGCTGGAGCATGGGAAGGCGCGACCCTCGAGGTGGAAGGGGCGGTCTTTGTCTTTTTCATTTTAGGGTTATCTCGACGCTTGATGCCGAGACGAGCTCTATTCTCTTCCACTTCCCTTGCCTTGGCAGCAATTGTAGCCTTTAGGGCCTCATTGTCGGCAACCATTGCTCCTGAAAAGGTCGAACAAAAGACAAAACATCAGTATCAAAGAAATTGGGCTTCTATTATACCTACAAGTCTAGAGCACCTCTTTTACGACCGTGAAGGGGTGCAGAGGTCGTGATCTGACCTACCCTATTTACTGTATACCCCAGCCATGAGGAGGAGGTCGTTATGTATGAGGTCGCTCGCTTCCTCAGCTAACAGGCCTATGTCTACTACTCTTATTGCGCAGGCAGCCGTCTCATCGTCAATCGTCCCTATGTCGTTGTACTTTGTCACCTTGGGTCGCTTCCATGTCGACCCAAACAGGTTGCCAACCCAGGGACGGTAATAAAAAATTAGGTTTTCCACCCACTAGACGAAGAAGGGATCCAAGGCAAAGTTATGACCCTCCTCCCAGCCAGGTACACAAGGCTGTTGCACTTGGGGACATACTTCACTTCAATAAGGGTCCTAAGTAGGTTGATGGTGGGTTCAATAGCTATGGATCTACAGAGGATAAAGAAGTAGACTAATAGCTTCCACCTATTGGGGGCTAGTTGGGCCGGACAAATATCGACTAGCAAAGAAAATGAAGGAAGAAGGGATGTAAGGGAAACCTAAGCCCACCACCTAGGGCAGCTTTGAATACGGTGACTTCGCCATCTTCGCATTCAAAGGGGACGTCACCTGGCCTCGGGACTCGGTGGGTTCCATATAAATGAAGGTCGTAGGTTCTCATTGTTTTCACTATATCATGCTCTTTCCATTTATTTCCCATGGCTGGGACCTGAAGGTCGGGGTCTGAATCTCTCCCAGGGTTTGGGTCGCTACCCTCATCTTCGGTCTCGCTACCTCTCTCTCGATTGTCCTCACTTGTCTCCATACTTCTCACCCTATTCAACTCTATTATGGACTCAGCTGATTGTGAAAAAGGTTGACGGTAAAAACCCACTGGTTGTACGTCTAGAGGGACGTCTAAGTCCTCGATCTCTCTAAGGTTGTGAACCTCCATTCTTTGCCCAGACGTTGTATAAAATCAAGAAAACAAATAAAGAGAGAAACAAGGTAGGGAGTCATACCTAATGGGTCGGACGGAATGGGTTCAGAAGATTCTCAAAATTCAGGTAACTTTCCTAAATGACGAAGTGATCCTACACGACGCTCTTCCGATCTCGTTTATAGTGGAAGGTAAAACCGAAGGGCCACTCTTGGGAATGCATCACATTTAATGCATGTCTTTTCCTTCTGACCTGTCTTTTCGTTCTGACCACTGCTCTTCCTCTTCCTTGAAATGTTATGCGTCACTGAAACACCTTGCGGGTAGCAAAGCTGTTTCGACGCACAGGGACCTATGGAAGAGCTATAATTTACATTGGGCCTTCGTGGGCCTAACGATGTTTGAAGAGGCCATGATTCGCATTGGGCCTCTAGGGGCCCAACTACATGGATAGCATTTCGGCTTAAAAAAAGAGTCCTAGCCCACCTATTTTTACGCAGAGTCTATCAAAAAGGCCCAGGTATAATTTGTCTATAAATATTTACTGTTCACGTGCACATTCCCCAAGACATTTTTTAACCTAAACTTGCTTACGTCATACACTTTTATTCTAAAAGCCTACCTTACTTACTCTTACGCCGGAGGGGCTTCGGAGGTATGCCTCCTAGCCTTCTTTTGCAGGGTGGAGGGAGATCGGACAGAGGCTCAATCTTACAGAATTTTATTTATAAAGATGAATTCGACTTCGTCCCAATGATTAGAGAAGATGTAATTAGCATTTTTTTGGCTGATGTTTTAAATAGGACAGTATTCTTTGAATACAGAATACTGCACAGTAATTTTGGTATTTTCCTAAAAACGTGGGTATTTCTAAAACTTCCCCTATATGAATTCATGATACCCCATTCCTAAACAAAACAAAGTGTCATATCCACATCATTGTCGATTCATGCATCCAACTCGGCAATCAGTTCAAAAAAATTTCTCTTAGTTTCATTGTCATTCTTTATTTTATGAAAGGATACTTGCAATAAAGGTAATTATCTCAAAAAAACTTTTCCTTGTCATAATTTTATTAGAGCATACTCGCAATAAAGGAAATGATCAATAAGAATATAATGGGATATTTGACATATTGCACCATCTTCCACTTCCAAGTTTTAAGTGAAGTGATTCTATAGCAAAGGAGGTAATTATCAACCTCACAAATTTCCCTCTTAGTTCCAGTCACTACCTCTCAGTAACCAGTATCCTTATCGTTCAACAACTGACCGCCTTGCTTTAGAACCATATCTTTCAAAATCCAACAAACAAAAAAACTCATCTCCTGAAGCTGTGCTAGAAAATCCCACTATAATATTTCTTGATCCAATTTCTCAATATATACTTCTTCATCTCATCTTGGCTGCAGATTATTTGTATAATCCGGATTTGCTTGAACTTGCAATTCAAAATGTTGCTGAGAGGGTTAGAGGATGAACCCAGCTGAAATCTAATACTTCTTCAACATAATCAATGCTATCATAAGTTCTGGAGAAGAAGAAATATGGCGGAACCGTTGAATTCAATGTCTTTATAGAAGGGAAAAAATGTGAAATTAAGTGGTTTATTAAAATGAGTATGGACTGTTGAATTCATTTAATCTAAGGAAGATTATTATTTGTTAAATTTATTTGTCATATATACACTAGTTAGGTACGTGCGATACACGTATGGCGCTTTATTTTTAGTTAATATCCATGTGGATTTTGTTATGGTACATAGAATAGTTGTATTGTACTGTTAGAATGACCTGAAAATAAAAAATAGATATCCAAAAGAATTTACGAATGAAAACTATTCAAATTTAGATACAAAATATAAGAGTAAGCTTCTATGAACTCTTCTACTTGATCACAAGCAACTTTGAAGAATTCTGAGTGTTGCCTAAAGGTCTCTAGAGATCATCAGTGGTTTGTAGTGTTAGGAATTAAGATAAATTGTCTTATTACGCCCGTAGGACCGTTGTTTAAGAATTTAATGAGACAAGGAAAAATAAAAGAACAAAGACAAATTTACAGACTATCAAAGTTTTTCACTATATGATTCAAGTCGCTATAACCATATAGAATTTCACAGATCGGAAGCCACAAATCTCAAGTATTACAAGAAAAATACCTAAGTTTTACAGCACCTAATTTTCTACTCTTTGAACAAACATCAAAGAGTTACAAGAAAAATTCACAAGATGCTAAACTCGCTAATTTTTCTCTCAAAGACTCAAGTCACTCTTATGCATAAAAGAAGAGGAAAACACATCTATTTATAGGTTTTGTTTACTTGGAAGACAAGACAATTCCTTATAGGATTTGGTTTCCTTTTCCTCCAAAGACTCTTCTTCTTTTCCTTTTCCTTTTCAACTTTGGATTATTTTTGGCAACATACCTAACAATCTCCACGTTGTCAAAATAAGCCAAAATCTCCATATTTCCTTTTGCAGTCTTGTACATAATACTTAGGAAATTACCATATAAGCTTTTGACACTTTGACAGTCCTATACTCTATTACATGAGTATAACCACTTAGAATTAACAACAAATTCCAAATATTTCATCGGCTCAATGTCGAAATAAACTTCCTGAACTTTGTGGTGCAACTCTCTTGTTGACTTTCCAAAGAGCTCATCAACCATCGACATTACTACAACCACACACCCTGCATTACTGTCAACCAATGCCCGTGTGTAAATATAACCGCTAGAAGTAACAAATATCCTTTGCCATGGCACATAGCGACACACCATGAGGATGTACTTACCTACTTCAAAGCACATCTCCACCGCCCTCACACCAAGAAAGTCGGATTGTCCAAATCCAAATAGTAGCTGAACCTGCTCCACCTAGACAATATTTTATCACGTGACCAGTCAGTCTACAACACCAACAAGTTGCAACAACCAACAGTTTCCAGAAGATCTTTTTGAGAATTTTTGTATCTGCACCAACTCACAAAAAAATAGACCATTCCTTCAAGTGCAGCAGATTTGAGGAACCCTTTGTCAGATACACTTCTCCAAATTGACGACACGGTTCCTTCACAGCAAATGTTTGATGAATATTTACAAGAATATTCGTGACTAGATGGAGACACATCCTGCTTCCAGTCTTCAAATATAAATCTTCCCAATCACTATTGCTCGTACTGGCTCCAGCAACTTTGTTAGAACACAGGGACGGTTTTCCTTTAAAAGCTTTAAATCATCCAACCAAAATCAATAAATTCCAGACTTGCTCTAGCCACAAGTCAAACTTGATTCTCACCACTTCGTCTGCCATATTTTTCCTCTGCTCCACATCGAACAAAACCTGACGCTCTGATACCACTGTTAGGAATTAAGGTAATTGTCTTATTACGCCCACAGGACCGTTGTTTAAGGAATTTAATGAGACAAGGAAAAATAAAAGAACGAAGACAAATTTACGGACTATCAAAGATTTTCACTATATGATTTAAGTCGCTACAACCATATAGAACTTCACTCACCAACCCACAACTCTCACGTATTACAAGAAAAATACCCAAGTTTTACAGCACCTAATTTTCTACTCTTTGAACAAACCTCAAAGAGTTACAAGAAAAACTCACAAGATGCTAAACTCACCAATTTTTTCCTCAAAGACTCAAGTCACTCTCTTATGCATAAAAGAAGAGGGAAACACATCTATTTATAGATTTTGTTTACTTGGAAGACAAGACAATTCCTTATAGGATTTGGATTCATTTTCCTCCAAAGACTCTTCTTCTTTTCCTTTTCCTTTTCAACTTTGGATTTTTTTTGGCAACGTACCCAACATATAGTTCTAGCTGCAGCTGAAATAAATTCTTGATATGCATTATTTAGGGAATGTACAATATTGTCCATCCAAGGATCCATAATTTGCCAATAAGGTAAGCAACTGTTGAGCTTCTGGAAGGTAAAGCATTAGACACAACCCTTCATCTAATTTGATCAATATTTAGAATCAAATTCCTTTTGCCACTCAAAACAAAAATTCAAAGAATACAATAGTGTTATGCACCTGCCTTTTTCTTTATAGAATATAATCCCATTAATGGTTTTCATCCTTATGATTATTTTACATCAAATTCAAAGCAACGAAGATTAAAAATTCCACATTAAGAAACCAAAAAATGATGGAAAAATTTTAATCTTTGTGTTAAACAACAGCTCGGTTAACAGTTCCACATCCTTTAGTAGTTCACAATTGTTGCAGAAACCATAAATCATGATTAGTCTCTAATTAAAACTCATAAACAAAGATTAAAAAATCTGCATTAAGAAACAAAAAAATGATTGCAAATTTTAATCTTTGAGTTGAATGACACAATTAACAATTCTAGATCCTTTAGCAGTTCACAATTGTTGCAGAAACAATTAATCATGACTCAAATTGGAGTAGAACCCAATTATAAACGGAAAATTTTGGAATCCGGACAAATCTAAATCAAATTAACTGAATTTCAAGCAAGAAAACTGCAAATTTGATAGAAAAACCCAAGAATGACAAGTAAAAGAGTGAGCTTACGGTGTATTTCCTATGAATGAAACTTTGAGGGAGAAACGATAGACGCAAAGTGAAAGAGACATACAGTGTGGAGTGAAATAGAAGTATGGGTTTTGTCAGATAAAGGAGCAAGAAAATAAATATATTTGAATAATAGAATATGCAAATTTCAAAATTGCATCAATGAACCAAGGACCTAATTCATATCAGATTTCACATCTAAATCGTGATCTAAAGGTTGAGTTTGTCGAGAAATTTGGACACCAATTCATTCATCAAGCAAAATTGCGATGCAATGCTGACGATGTGCGTGTGTGCGTGTTGAGGTCGCAGTGGTGTCATGGAAGGCCGACGGTGGTGGCAATGGCGGTAATAGTAGCGGTAGCGGTGAAGATGGAGCAACAAGGTCAGAGCATACTAGACGAAGGAAGAGAGAGAGAGAGAGAGAGAGAGAGAGAGAGAGAGAGATTTTGCTTGGTGGAAGAGAGAATATGCTAGGGTGGAATGTGGTGGATGGAGGTAGAAGGCCTGATTTTTCGAAAGTTGCTCTTGCACTCCTGATTATTAAGGCAAACATTGGTAAAGACCTGATTTTCCTAATTTTTCTGGCTCAAAAGCTACTTGACCACTGGCTTGTGAAAAAAAATAAAATGTACGGCTCTGAAATAAATGAAAGTTGCCTGCAGCAGCAGCATGCGAGACTTTTCGGTCATTTTTTTGACCATTTACTTTTTTTATATTGTCATGTCAATTTTCAATCAAATTGAACTGGTGAATGAGTCTGAACATTTGAAAATGAACGTTGGTGAACGGTAAAAAAAATGTTACTATTAATTTATTGCTACTATAAAGTCATAGTTAAGAATCAAACAAATTCACTCTAAAAAACATCATTTATCAGTAGCAAACTATAAAACAACACCTCAAACTTACATACTCCTATTTCTTCAATTTTTACTACTATCTTATAGAGGGTTCCTACGAATTTTCATCTATAAATCTCCGTTTACAGGATAGTGACTCTCAAATAAATTTAGATGATAAGCATGATGCATACAAGAAGTTGGATCATCTCAAAAGCTAGGGAAAAAAAGTAAATATCAGATGTTTGGCAAATTTTTATAGTTGATGAAAAATAAAAAAAAAAACAGTGTGTGTACTATTTGTAGATAATCTTGTAAATGGGTTTATGGCGAAGGCACTGGAACATTGATTAGACCCAAGAAGAGACATTTCAATAAAAGAGGACATATAGATCCTCAACAAGCTCAAATTTCTACTTTTACTAATTTTGGTGGTTCAACTAGTCTTACTAATTTTGTTTATTCACAGGACTAAATGAGAATCAGAATGTTGGAATTTTTGGCAACAAGCGAGATGCCATTTACGTTTGCAGAGGATCGTTATTTTGAGGGGTTTATACAAAAATATGTTCAACCATCTTATTAGTCTTTAAGTAGAAATACTGCTCGAAGTGATTGCGTGAAACAATTTACTAAATTAAATGTCTGGAAAAAAAATAAGACTTGAGCTTAGTAAATTTAGTGGTAATGTGTGTTTTACATCTGATTGTTGGTTTGAAATAAATCATAATGGTTATATTTGTGTCATTACACATTATATTGATTCTAATTGGATGCTTCATAAGAAAATTATTGCTTTTCATTTACTAGAATTTTCACTTAATGGAATAAATTTGTGTGGTAATATTTTACAATTACTTAATGAATTTGTGTGGTAAACAAAGTATTTAGTAATCGTCTTGATAATGCCAGTGCTAATCTTGTGTGTATTGATCTTTTAAAAAAATACAATTAAGCCTCTCTTCGATTCTAAATTTTTCCATATCAAATGTGCTAATCATATATATATATATATATATATAATTTAGTTGTAGAAGATAGTTTACAACTAATAAATGTGCAAATATGTAAAATTAGAGGAGCCATTAATTACATTTCTTACTCTGATTCTAGAGAACAAGAATTTGCAATAATTTGTATAAATTTTGGTTTTAAAAAATGAAAATTTATTGATGATGTTCCAAATATATGGAATTCAACTTATCTAATGTTAAAATCTTGTGTTAAATATTCTAGTGCTATTAGTGCATTTGTTAATTCAAATCATCCGACTTTGAATCTTGAGGACTTGAATTGGGAAGATGCTTTTAAAGTTATCAGAATTTTTAAACCTTTTCATGACGCAACTAAAGCTAGTTCCAGAGTTTATTACCCAACAAGTATATTGTAATAGATCAATTATTAGAAATTTCTAACCAATTTTCAACTCATAGAAATGATATATTTTTCTTTAATGTTATTGATGCAATAGAAGAAAAATTTAGAAAATATTATGAGCGCGTACCTTATATTTTTCCGGTTGCAGTTGTAATGGATCCTCGTCATAAATTATTTGGTGTTTAATATGCTTTGAAACAACTTAATGAATAATTGGCTATTAACATAAGTATAAAAAATAAGAGTTTAAAGGATGTTATTAGTGAATTTTATAACTAATATGCTATGAAATATGGTGATATTGTAACTACTCAATCTGATGTGTGTTCCACTACTACTACTAAGGGAAAAAAATCTTTCATGGCATCCTTAATTGCTAAGAAGAAACGAAATGATGCTCGTTTTTCTTCAAGTTAAAATACAAATATAGTCGAAACTGAATTGGATATATATTATAAAATCGATCTTTCATGCATGATAACCAAAGAGCAATTCAATCTAGATGTCCTGTAGTGGTGGAAATCAAATGAGCAAACTTATCCTCTATTATCAAAAATGACCCGAGATTTACCAACAATTCTAGTTTCAACAGTGCATCAGAGTTTATTTTTAGTGTAGGTAACATGGTGCTCAATGAAAGAAGATCAAGACTTAAAGAAGATATTTTGGAAACACTTCTATGTGTGAAAGATTGGTAATATCCAGAAAAAAGGATGCAAGATAGAGCTACTATCGATATAACTAAATACTTCAAAAATCTTGTAGTAGAAGAATCTGAGTCATAAACATAAAATAATTTGAACAACTAAATTTTAGTTAATTATCAATCTATTTGGGATGTAGTTGAACTATAAATTTGCAAATGATAGATAGTTTAGTATATGCCAACTTAGTTTGGATATACTATAACTATAGTTATGCAAATTAATGAATATTTGTTTGTGTTGTTATAGTTTAAATTTCAAAAGTTTAAGTATTAAAACTAGCTAGTTGTCGGCTATATAAATTTATGTAAATAATATTTGAATTTCAAGATTTTTTCTGCAACAAATTATTTGAAATTTATTATTAAAAATTTTAATTTTATCTTATTGTATATTTACCTTTTAATTAGAATTTAAAAACCCAAAGGGCTAGTGATATTTCTGAAAAATGTTGTAAATTTCCCAATGAAGTATTTTAATTATAATGTATTTATTACAAAATTTAAATGTAAAATGTGGTCAAGAAAAAGAAAAGAATAAATAAAAATGGGCCGGTCAACCCATGACCCACATGGGCCATGTGGGTGGGTTGGGCCATGGACAAAAATATTCGGCCCAGTTTGGCCTAGACTGGAAGCCTCTTTTGTGCGGACTATTTTCCATGTGGGCTCTTCCGATCTTACAAGGTTAGTGAGTTTGCCCAACCAGGCCCACACGCTTTGACACATCTAGTACAATGCTTTCTATGAAGGGTTATTTACATAAAAGAGTCCTATTCTAGAGTAGTTCTCATTTATACCCCTTCCCATCAAACAATTTACAAAAATAGTCCATACACATTTCAAAACTACCCCCAACAAAAAAGACGTACAAAAAGAAAGAAAAAATAAATAAAATATGAATTAGATATTTATTAAATTATATATAAATATACACACAATCACTAAAATAAACAATATATATACACGCACACACAATCATTAAAATTAAAACAAAATGATAACATAATCCTAAATATCTTTCCACTATTGAATTCAATTTCCGTTACATACTATAATCATGCAACACCCAAAATTATCACATAGTCATTAATATCATTCCTTCCCAAATCACACAGTGTAATTCAAGATAACCAATACTGCGATTTCAACCCAGAAAGCAATCCTCAAAATAGTATAAATCAAATAGATTATATCACATATACAGTTATTGATTTTGAAGGGAAAATCTGAAATAAATTTCTTACTGCCCTTCATCTTGGATCGGCAATAAAAAAATATGGGAAGAACAGGAGTTTTGTTGATGTACCATGGACGGTGGTCTCCAGAAAATGAATATGTTGGCTACATCAACGCAGGTTATTTGCTACCAGAGGACTGTTCATTTCAACAACTGCAAGACATTGTTTATGCTGAACTTGGAAAGGGTCCAACAGAATACAAACTGAACCTGAGCTACAAGCTTGACAACTCAGGGTCTTTCATGAAGATATCCAACGAGTCATCCTTGCAATTCTACCTACAGCTGAAAGAAGAGTCGAAAGCAGTAGACAAATATCCAATTTTTGTCGAATACACTCAGACTCGTACATCTGCATCAGGTGGACTTCTTAGTAATACCCGGTTAAATGTTAACATGGCACACCCATTCACGTTAAGACATGATATTTTGGAAGCACCACCGCTTACAGAGCTGCCTACGAATGAAGAATTAGGGGAGGAATTGTGCAATATAATATGCAGAAACATTGATAATGATGAAGATCCCTTGATTGAAGTTGTTTCACAGATGGATAGCAACAACATCATCGTTGGTAAACTTTTCGTTACCAAACAGGTACTATCTCTCAGCTTGGCGATGCACGCTGTAATTAATCGATATGAATATCACATGCGAAAATCTGACAAGTCAACATATTATGTGAAATGTGCTGAATCAAAATGTGAGTGGAGATTAAGGGCAATATCTGTTGATAACACTGAGATGTTTAAGGTAACAAAGATTAGTGGACATCATGTATGTTCATTTAATTACTTTGCTGGTTTGCACTGAAATTCTTCTAGGGAACTGATTGCTCATATTATAAATTACAAATTCATGCGTACCAGAACAATATACACAACTAAGGATATTGGTACAGATATTAAAGAGAAGTATCTACTGAGGCTAAGCTATCTAAAGGCCTGGCGAGCACGTGAACGAGCATTGGAAATGATCCGGGGTGATCCATCACAATCATATCAGAAGCTTCCAGCGTATTTGTACAGAGTCAGTCAAGCAAACCCAAATACAATTACAAATATGGCGATTGACGAGGAAAACAGATTTAAGTACTGCTTTGTGGCTTTAGGAGCATCTATAGAAGGATGGAAGTATTGCAGGCCAGTAATTGTGGTTGATACAACTTACCTCAATGGTGTTTATGGTGGGACGATGTTCTTTGCTTGTACACAAGACGGTAACAATAGGATTTTTATATTGGCTTATGGCATAGATGACACTGAGGATGATGAATCATGGGGGTGGTTCTTTGAGATCGGAAGAGAAATGCATTTGGTGAACGAGAAGGGCTGTGCATTGTCTCTGATAGACACCGCAGTATTTCGAAGATGGCTGATCTAGTGTTTATGAATGCAACTCATGTAGCATGCACATACCACTTGTTCAATAATGTAAAGAAGGAGTATGGCAGAAAGGCTGGAAAGATACAAGTGCAATTTAATAGAGCAGCAAGGGCTTACACAAAGCAAGACTTCCATATGTTCATTAGGCAGATTAAAAATTGCAGCAATGATATCTACGGATACTTGGAAAGTTATCCTTCCATTAACATCTTATGCTATCTGAATTTAGTGGTTTATTTGTTTATTGCAGTAAGATGTTATGATGTGTTGATACCATGCACTTATCGTATGTTGCTGGTGTTTTAACAAACTGATGTGTGCCAAAAAAAATTTTAAAAAAAAGGAGAAGGCAGGGTTTGAGAATTGGTCAAGGGCATATATGCCTGTTAACAGATTCTCCATATTGACTTCAAATAGTGTATAATCTATTAATGCCATATTCAGAGATTCAAAGGATTTCCCTATAGAGGCCTTGTTGGAATGTCTGCGTTCATTAATCCAGAGGTGGTTTGACAAACGGCGTAAAGAAGCAAGTTCTACATTCACACCACTGTGTTCAAAACAAGAAATAACACTCAAAGAAAACATGAATTTATCTGTGAAGTTAGAGGTAATATAAAAAAACTTGGTTGATGTATGAATTGTTCTTAATAATGATCTCTCGATACATTGGTCATTAAGATGAATTTTAAATTTTTGTTTATAGGTGTACCCCATTCGTGATCTATGTTATCAGGTGTTTAATGGAACTTTACACTATTCGGTAAACCTTGATGCGAAGACATGTACATGTGGGAAGTTTCAGATTGATGAGCTATCATGCCAGCATCAGTAGTGGTTATATCAGCCACACACTTGGACATATATGAGTACTGCTCAGATTTTTTTATGGTTAAGAACTCACTGAAGGTGTACGACGGCCAGATTAACCCTTTGGGGAATGTTGACGAGTGGGGTGTGCCAGCTAATATACTTGATACACAAGTTTTGCCACTGGCTGTTAGAAGGGGACTAGAAAGGCCTAAAAAAGGACGATTCAAGT
>CAVNYN010233238.1:0-25358 GCA_963692815.1 Nyctanthes arbor-tristis
GAAGTGATGTTGCTGAAAATGAGAAATTATTAGTTTGTGGGATGTTGCTGTGTTGGTGTTGGGAAAGTGTTACATTGTGAAGTGTATTAGGTTGATATTGGGTACTATGCCGGTTGGTTTGTGTATAAATTAGAGGATATGCCGTCGAAAATTTTCTAAAATAAGTAATATATTCATGAGCCTTGACAGTAAATTCTAGCTTCTAGTTAGAATCTATCGTCGGCGCACGTCCAACTTCTAGTAAGTTAGATGTACTGGGAGTGGGGCGTGTTAGTATCTCACAAAGAATTACAAAATATCAATAAAGAATAACCGTAAGTGAATATTTATTCAAATTTTTTTTTGTTGGAAAAAAATATTTAAATTAACCCATTAATAAAAATATAAAAAAAATTAAATAAACATATATATTGCATACTCAAATAAATAGATTGTTATATGAGATGGTTTGTAAATTTTCTCTATCTTTATCTATATCAAAGGGTATAAAAAAATTAAATATAGAGTTAAAGTTGACAATTTAGTTATTATTAATTGGAAAAGCTAAAAGCAAAAGTTGAAAAATTACTTTTTTGTTGCTTCTCAAAATCTGTCGTAAGATGTTATTGCTTCTAAAATAATCATTTTTTCTAAAATTTACCAAACACTTTCATTAGCTGTGCTTTCCAAAAAAGCAGAAGTTGTGCATCCAACAGTAATCCCAAACGGAACCTAAATAAGTTGCATATTAATATATATATATATATCTTATTTTTTTTTTTTTTTTTTTTGGATGTCACGTAGTATCGTATGTAGTGCAAATAATATGGTACCAAAATACCAGTCGTCCTCCACAATAATATAATGACATATATTAGTTTACCAGACTTGTAATTACTAATTAGTAAATTAAGATCCTTTGAATGGAAAAAATTCAACTAATGGGAACCCACATGTGGGTTTTTGGGCCTCGATTTTTGAACCTTTGAACCCATATGTGGATTGCTGATTGATATGAAGTACCTTATTATATTTTCTCTCTTCGAGCATGCTAGTGTAAAACGAATCAAATTGGATGGCTTGACAGAATGTTTCACAAGACTTTCGAGTTAGAGCGATGGAAATATGCATGAATCATGATTGTTGATAATATGTATGAACAATACTATGTATCACTAACACAGAATCTTGAATTTCACTACTTTATAATGCATGGAAAACACCTCTCTAGATAATTTTTCTCTTGTACATATTATGCTTTTTTTAAATTGCGTGTGATCTCTCTATACCGTAGGTGTACTTTGTATTCTAGTCAAAAGGAAAAAAAATTCTTTTATATAATTACACATTTAATATTCAATAAATCAATTCTTCTTTCTAATAAACCACAATTAATAGTTTTATTTATAAATATCAAACCGCGATATTAACTTCTTCGTCTGTTTAATCTTTTATTTACTTTACCGAGATTTTGCTTTCTTTTTTCCTATAAATTCAAGTTTCTTCAGGTCACATCACACTGAAGTCATTGATCATATCACTATTCGTTAGGTACATATCTCCATTTTTTATTGTATTTCTTTTATAGATTTTTAGTTCATAGGCATTACACTCTTGACATTTTTACTATGCTAATTTCGTTATACAACTGGTCGAATATGAATATTATAAAATCAATAGTCTATAATATGAACAATTAAAAAGATCATTACTAAATTTTTAAGGTCTAAGTCTTGGACTGAATGAATTTATTAAGCTTTAAAATGATAATTAGTCAAAGACTGCTAACTACACACCACACGTGCACATTGAGAGACAATTATGAGAAATGATAAAATCGACCATAGACTTTAAGATTTTCCATGAAATTCTTTTTCACGTCTGGGGAAACATTGTCAAGACTTGTGTTCACAGTTTAACAATGTACTTCTAGACCCCAAAGGGAAGGAGAGACCCGACTCTGAGTTGTTCTATAGATTGATTGTTACATCAATGTGTCGGATTATTTGAGAAGGAAAATTTTGTAATAAATAATGGTGTCACATTTCTGTTCTGAATGGACATGAAAATGAGAAGTACTTTCTATATCTAGCTAGCTATATACTAAACGAACTATATGTCATAAAATCAAAAAAAAAAAAAAAAGAGGGGGGGTTACTTAAAGGAACCCCCAAATGGCATATAGAAGACTTGAACCATTTCATTTAAAGTTGCTTTTGAGGGTTTGATCAAAACCTTAGCTCGTTGCCTCTCATATTCCGTTCTCTAGGCAAAAGAAAAATAAAAGAGAATAAATTATTTTCTTCTTCCTTTTTGTTGTGATTCTTATTCAAAGCACAAAAAAGTAATAATGGGTAAAAAAGGAAAAGACATAATCGCGCACAAAAATTGGAAAGGAAAGCAGGTCGTTTTTGTTCTAAAATTTCATGAAATGGCTCAATACTGAGGTGAAGTCTCGATGCCAACAACTCAAATACAAAGAACTTATACTCTTTCCGTCTCAAAAAGATAGTCCGCTATTTGATTTTAGTTCGTCCTAAAAACATAGTACACTTACTATATTGAACATGTATTTAATATTTCATTTCCATATATGCCTCTAATTAATTATTGTTTTTCGATTATCTACACTGAAAGCATTTCAAATAATTAAGTAAATATAAGAGTATATGTGGAAAAATAAAGTAAAATTAAATAATCCAATCACATTACTTACCAAACCTTAATTCACGTGAAAATATCTATCTTTCTATTCTTGTGGGATGGAAGTAGTATTAAACTAGTATACCGCTATGCAGTGAATACCAACTGATTAAAGTGCAACAAGAAAAGGAGAACACCAGAAAGTTGGAATGGAAGAGAAGAGGAAGGAAGAAGAGTGAGGACAGACAGATAACCATTTGTGACTTTTTTAAAGTGAGTGGGAGAGAAAATCCTCCCTTTGGTTAGCAATAATAATATGTTTTATTGTAGACTTTATATCATGTCGAACATTTCTCAAAGTTCATTGTCATCATGTGCGTAATCGACACACAACGTAAGAGAAATTTGTGTAACTTCGCTCCCAAGGCATTTTGACCAGCATACCAATATGGAAAAAGAGCTTCCATTTTTGTTGAAAAATAAAAAATTGGGAAAAGAAAAGGGAACTCTTGAATTCAAGTCCTTTTGTGAAAGGAATCACTTCTGCAAAGGCATTGCGAGATGTTGACAGAATCAATGGTGTAGGTAAATTGATTCTTTATGACATAACAAATTTCCAGACACAGAATCATGATCGTTAATGGTTTATATCCTCTACACCTCAACTTACAGGTTTTTGTAGTGCTAGAGAAGAATTTTCCAACGAGGATCATTCGGCCTGCGTTAAACCTTGATTAGAAGTTTCATCAAAGGTTTGACACGCAAAAGGTCGTTAAGATCCAATCAATTTGCCATGATACTTTGTAGCGATTACCTAAAAACACATTGCCGAAAAGGGCTTTTTTTTTTTTTTGCACGGAGTAGATGCCGACACAAACAAATGGCCCAAATGAAAGGTCCAAGAGAAGAGGGGGGATACAAATAAATAAATAAGTTATAAGCTATCAGAACCCAGAGAAGATTTTCTTCCCAATCCAGTAATGAATCCAGGAAATGCTTGAACCTAAAGTTTAATGTTAAGGACCTTACCAAGAGATCGGTCCCTTTTAACAGCATCGTCTTGTTTGAAAACATCAGTGGTACTAATAACTTCGGAACTTGACTCTTCACGTAGAGCTGATATAGCAGTCTTTCTCCTCTCCTTTCGCTCCTGTAGCCTCTTTATGCCTTCCTCGAGTGCTGCTTTTGCCTTCTCAGCTGCTTCAGCTCTGCTTATGGCCTGCTCTGCTCGCATCCTATAATCCCCAATTTTTGACAATGCAATTTCTAACTCTTTCTTCAAACCTTCAAATTGCTGCACATTTTCATGCAAGGATACATTCTTCCTAACTGAGGTCTCATGGACATCTGTCCGGTCTTTTCTTTCTTCAGATATTTTGTGCCCTTCATTGGTGTTTACAAGTTCTGCAGACTGAGTACAACATTCTTCAGGGGGTTCCACAATGTTATTGCTTTTACTTTCACCTGCCAATTCTATAGCTTTTTTCAACTCTTCATTCTCTTTCTTAGCTTCTTCAAGTTCTAATACAAGCTGCTGAATTGTGTTTTCTAGTGCTGAAGTTTCGCTTTTGGACTTTGCTTCAGAAACCTCAGCTGCTGCTAGTTTTAACCTCTCATTCTGAAGTTCAGATTTCAAGAACGCAGTCTCAACTTGTGCCTCGTTCCGTTTTTCTCTAATCTCAGCCGCTTCAGATCTAATTTCCCTGTCTTCTTCTCTAATCTCAACCATTTCAGCTCTAACCTTCTCCACTTCTGTTTTCAAGTTCTCAGCATTTGAGTTTAAATGCCAGTTCTCTTGTTCTGATTTTCTGAGTTCGATTTTTAACTTTTCAAGTTCTGTATCAATCAGACTGATATAAGCAGCCTGATCCAAGTTCTTCCTCCTTTGCAGTTCCATATCTGCTTGCAGCTGTGCTAACTCTAAAATTGCATCTGAAGCAGCTTTTTCAGAAAAAATAAGAAGATCATTAGCTTGCTTAAGTTCTAACAGCAGAGAATCTACAGAGGCTGATTTCTCCTGAAGCTGTTTCTCCAAATCATGCATTATTTCTACTTGGTTCTGTGCTTCAGCTACTTTTTTTGCCGCTATTCCTAACTCAGCCTCTTTCTCAGATAGTTCTTCGGCTTTTTCCTTCTCTACTTCAAGAACTTTCAGTCTCAATTGCGTAACAGTTTCATTTAGCTCTGACATGTGCCTCAAAAGCTCCTCCATTTTCAGTTTTTCTTGGCTTAAAGTGCTCTCCATAGCCTCAAATTGTACTATGGACTCAACTTTTGCACGTTTCAACTCAGCAATTTCAGCTTTCTTGTTAAGAAGTTGTCCTTGGGTGGACATCAACTCACTAGCAACATCAGAAAGTTGCTTCCGCGTCATCTCATATTCTGATAACTGATTGGCCATTTCCTCAATTCTGGACTCAAGTTCATTTGCCCGAACTTTCGCTTCTTGGCATTCATTTATGTAAAATTCTTTCTTGGAATCAGAGTTCTTCAGCAGGGTTGAAAGTTCTTCTGATGTTTTCTGATAGTGATCTAGCTTAAGCAGAGCTTGCTTCCAAGAGGATTCCTTTTCCTCTAGCTGCTTCAGTATGCTTTTAACATGTCTGTCTTTCTCTAACTCCTTTTAGAATGAGTAAACACAGAAGAAATTTCAATTGATAGCCCCATCTTGACGGATCAATGCAAGCATCATCAACCAGAATTATATATGTCACAATTGTATAATCTCTTGGTACTAGTAACTACATTTTTTCATGTATTGTAATAGCCTCGGACTTGTGAAATTTATACAAACAGATCGAAAAGAAAAAGGATAATCCAACCATTAGAACAGCTACACTTTATGGCACCAAAGTGTGGACTGCTGAAGAATGATATACCCAAAATATCTAAGATGTAGTATGTCAAAGGTAAAGTAAACTGATAAGGTAAAAAACACAAGTACATATCATAACAATAGTAGGAGATGGCACCAAACTATTTCAGGCAGTCAACATGTTTTGAATAAGTGACTTTTTCTTTTCTTTTTCTTTTTTTTTTTTTTTTAAATGACTTTTGAATAAATGTCTTATAAGCTAGATATACGTCCTTTAAATGTAGGAATAAGAGAGAGGTCAACTAACTTCTAGTCTGTCTAGTAATGTGTCAATGGCAGTGCAGAAAGAGTTGATCATAATCCATCAGACCCATGATATCGACTTTCATATGTGCTGAGCATTTTTGTATAATAACTAGGGAATCATAGTCATTAAGAAATTTGATTTTGAACAATAATGAGATTATCAGCTACTCATATTCTTAACAATCAAAATGAACACTTCCAAATGCAACTCAAGCACAGGCAAAGATAACCAGACTAACAGCCATTGCCCACAATGCTTGGGTATGAGAATGCTTTTTCAACTAAAATTTATATATACAACATGTGCGAATTGGTTTCTATGAACTTACTTCAACACTACTTCTCTCTCGAAAGAAAGAAAGTGCAGTTTGACCTGATTCAACTGGCGTTTGATCGTCCTCCCACATGCTTTGTCCTAGAAAAAAACCCGGAAATTTGATTAAATCGGCGTTAAGCGTTCCAGATCTGAAAAGAAATTATAAACACACAAATCATAAAACAGCAATTCCCACACCCTGGAAGGTGCAAATCTTTGCAATTACACAAAATATAACATAAAATTAGCTAGAAATCATAAATCATTTGTTACTTTTTAACTAGAAGTACTGGAACAAGGGCTCAAATCTTCCGTGAGAAAACAAATAATAATTAAATTAAAAACCAAAACATAGTGAATAACGTACTTGAAATTGACGAAAGCCAACTGTAGATTTGGTGTGAACAAGATCCAAATCTTCGTCCGCATTGAAGAATCCATAAATCTGCATGGACCAAACCTTGTAAAAATCGCTCAAAGAAATGCTATCTTCGTTTCCGGTTATCAAAGTTTGGAAGTTATGAAGCAAAGTACAATAGATATCTATATCTATATCTATGTATACCCTTAAAACAAAAATAGTTGTCTATAGCCAGTACTATTTTCCCGCAACTTTTTTCTGCAGCAGCCATAAACACCACGTAATTGAGGTACGCGGTAGCTATTTTCCCTTTTTAATTCTTTTCCCTTGGTTTTGTTTCCATAGTTACATAATTGTAGTTGCCAAATCTCTCTCCCTTACCCCCCAATCTCCTCGATTATACTTATCTTCCTTATAGCTTTCATTATATTATATCAATCGTTTCCCCTTTTTTTTGAGTAATCAATTCTTTTCCTTTTATTGTTGATGATTTTTTTAGTAATTTAGGATTCTAAATTATTAGAATAGCCGTTTATAAATTTGCTCGAGAATATTTGGGTAGGGCTTGAATATTTTTTCAGAATTTGTTTGAAATATGTGGAATTTGAGTTATATGTCGCCACAGGTTTGATAGCATGAATATTTTTAGAATGAATATTTTCATCGATTTTGTTAGTAGTTAATATTGCCGATTTTTTTTTTCTTGATGCTTGAAATTACATGAAAGTATGTATTTTATTATGCAAACTGGATTTTCTTTTGAGTTTTATTATCATGGGTTGCCTTTAACCATCCTATTGCTTCAATTCATTCTATCTGAAATTTTTATTGGGCAACAATATTCCTATGATCTAATTGATATCAATTGTTTTGTATTGTTAGATGTTCGACTATATCTTATATTCCTGTTCATTCTTTGAACAAATATAATTTACTGACTTGGAAAAGATCAAGGCACACCGCAGAGAGAGCCTGACTCGATCTTTCTTCACTAGCATCGTGGTATCGAACAGAGATTACTCGATCTGCGCCCTTTTTTGTGGGTCGATTTCATTTTGATTACATGATTTGCGTCATAATTGTTTTGTTGACACTGGTGGCTGGACTTTCTACTAATAACAACAATTCAATTAGTGTAGGTAGCAGATGAGAAGAATTGGTGGGTTTTCTTTTTTAATTTCTTATTATTTTTAAATATTTTATTTTTTAAAACTCAAAAGTTGAGGGTATAACCATCATTTTCTAAAAAAATTGACGGAAAAGTGAAAAAATGGACCTATTCTGTTAATTTATGAAAGGTACCCAGGAGAGTCTTAGGGGTTGTTTGAAGCTATTTATCCAAATTGAATTATAAAGAGAAATTATAAAGATGTGAAATGAGTGGTGTAGATTTAATATAAGTTTGAAATTTGTGATTATAGATGAAAAGTAGTCAAATCAGTGGTAAGTGAGATTATAAAGAGAAATGAAAAAGAGTATCAAACAACCCCTTAAAAAAATTGGGGACGAAATTAATTCTTAACTCAAAGGTTGGGGACCTTTTGTGAAATTAACCCTTTTATTTTCTTTTCCCACACTAATATTTCCCAATTTCTTGCATTGAATTCCAGCTTTAGCAGTGGACTAGAGCTAATGAATTTTCTTCTAACACTGGAAATGAAGAGGCTTTATATCAGCACGAGTTTTTGCAAGAAATTTACAGATTCAAGTCTACTTGAGAGGTTTGAATATCCAATTGTGTCTAGCAACCTATTGAAATGAGAAGTTACAAGCCTCAAATTTGATTGCATATTAGATCGGAAGAGCTTTTATTAATGATTTGTTAAGTTTGTATTTTATTCTAACCAATATTTAAATCATTTAGTGAACGGAGAAATAGTCATCAAAATAGAACATTTTAGATAGGTAATAATATCACGCGTCAATTTCTTTGTCCAACTAGAGTTATTCATTTTTACGTGAAACTTTTAACGTGCATTAATCTTAGCACATAGACAGGTGGTCAAACAAATGATAATATCTATATGAAGTAAATTGTCTTATTCTCTACCATCAATAGATTTGAAAAGCATTCATATTTTGCATTGACAGAATGCACTGCCAATTCTTGTGTCTAATACAAAAGATTATTAAAGAAGATAAATTATAATGATACTACTAAATAAAGTTGACATGAAAAATTAGTAATAATAAATAATAAATAAAATATATAATAAGTTTGTTTAATAATATTATTATTCATTTATTATTCATAATCTATCTATATCTATATCTATATATATATATATATATCTATATTAAAGTAATTTAGTTTCTATTTCCCATTTTCTGACCCAAAATCACTTTCTAAATCATGTTATTGCATCTTGGCCATTGGTTTAACACTTAATCCTAGTCTTTTATTATTTTTTTATTTTTATTATTTTCATTTATTTTTTATATTTTTATCTTATTATATATTACCTTACATAGAGATAATCACAAATGGATAATTTAATAATTAAATTAAAATCTTAACTTAATCTTAACTTTTCTATATATAAGTTCTCTTACATCAAAGGAAACTTTCACATATTACATCTTAATAATCATAATGCATGCAATTATATAGAGTATCACTTGGAATCGATTTTCGATATCTTTTAAAAAAAGTTTGAATTCAGTTTTATTTTTTTAAACAGTTTTAAATCTTTGTGAATTTTTAATTTTATTTTATGTAATATAATTCATTGATATTTATGCAAAATTCACAATTGAATTTGGTTTTTTTTATGTTTTTAATATTTTCATTTATTTTTTATTTTTTATCTTAATTTATTACCTTACATTGAGAACATCACAAATGGATAATTTAAATAACTAAATCAAGATCTTAACTTTTCTATATAAGTTCTATTACATCAAATGAAATTTTCACATATTTTATCTTAATAATCATAATACATACAATTATATAGATTATTACCTAAATTCGGTTTCCTACGTCTTTAAAAGAAAATTTGTATTCGGTTTTTTTGAACAGATCCAAATTTGTTTGATTTTTAAATTTTATTTTATGTAATGTAATTCATTAACATTTATGCAAAATTCACAATTTTTTTATCTTTTTATTATTTTCATTTGTTTATTTCATCTTATCTTAATATATTACATTATATAGAGAATATCATAAGTGGGTAATTTAAATAAATAAATCAATATCTTAACATTTCTATATGAGCTCCCTTACATCAAAGGAAACTTTCACATATTTTATCTTAATAACTACTTGAATTCAGTTTTTACGTCTAAAAAAATAGTAATAATTTAAGTTAGTTTTTTAAACAGTTTTAAATTTGTGTGATTTTTAGATTTTATTTTATGTAATGTAATTCATTGACGTTTGTGCAAAATTCACAATATGAATTCAGTTTTTATTTGTGAATGAAAAGGGAATCCCACATTGGTAATTTAACAAAAAGAATTGAAAATGTATACCTATATCAACGTATTTGGAGAAGGGTTATGTATAATATGGGTCTTGAGTTTCCAAAAATTTTAAAATTTTAATATATAATTATTGAAAAATATATATTACGAACTATATCCGTATTTATCTCACACAGTTAAATTGTTTTCTGGAGGTTCCAATATTAGTCAATTAATGATTTTTTTCAATTGATTTGGTCATGACGGTTCAATTCTTTAAAAACTGACTAAATTATGTTAACATTTTAAAATATTTAGTCTGTAGAAGATGTATGTTATGAAAAATTAAATATCATTAATATATATTACAAAAGTAAAAAAAAAAAACAAACGGTGCAATAAATAACGTGTGTATTTTATAGAAAAAGTTGGTGTTCACTCGGAGACAATTTTATATAGATATTTCGAGAGTTATAAAATAAAAATATTTGAAAATTATGATATGTGTTAAGGATGACCAAATAATAAATTTTATTATAAATATTGTAATATATCTATTATCGTTCATCATTTATTCTTACTAAATTTATTGGATATAACATAATTTTCCTTGCGTTATACACTGGCAGCCTAATACAAACTACGTACAAAAAATTTCTTTAATATTTTTCTTAGGTTGTTTGTGTAGATAATTTTTTATCTTCATTAATGAAAGAAATCATATTACGGGTATTAACTATATTATTTTTCTTTACACATACATAAACGGTCAAATATTATAGTTTAAAAATTTTTTATACAATCATGTTTAATCTTTTTAAATTACTTATATTATCTGTTATTATCATCCCGTGTAACGTACGAGTGAAAAACTCGTATTTATTTAAATAGGGCGAAGCAACTTGCCCGTGCTCGTATTTTTTTAGTGGGCCCTGAGTAGTGTGACCTAGTATGGACCAGGTCGTGGGCCCACTAGAATTGTACTCCAATAATGGGCTGGCCCGTTCAAAGAGATGGATCGTATGTTTCGTGTTTTTTTTTGTTGAATAATTCTCTTTTTCTTTTCTTTTATTTTTTTAATACACAGCAAATATATTAAAGGGGAGGGAAATTCGAGAAGGGACAAATGTTATTTGAACCCAGAATCTTCGGCCTGGAATGCAGCATCTCAATCATTAGAGCACAATTCGATCAATTCTTCATGGCCGACGAATATATAGAATTTTTTTTTTAATAGTTGCTTTTGAATTGTTCCTAAAAAAATCCCAAATGTTCGATCATGCACGATGTCTTATTCCTTAATAGATCTATTTCAAACTAATAATTGACTGAACTTAAAGCTTTGGCCAACCTCCTGCCTTATTATGTTGCCTGATTGCACAGCCACTTTCTATTTAACTCCACTATATATTTGCCTGGATAAATAATAAATCTATTAGAATATCTAGGAATTTTCTAAGGAGTGCTTATCTATCCCCTTATAGAGTGGAAACTACCACGTAGTTAAGTACTTATCTGACTCAAATTATAGATTTAAATTATAATGAAAAATGAATGCGTAGTTGAAGTTTAATTGATGTTTGAAATGTTTTAGTTATAATTTAGTATATTTCAAATCAGTAGCTAATTTAGCGAAAGTTGAAATTATATGTGTTTAATGAGAATCAAACAAACAGTGAGTTTTAGTTTTAGGCAAGGTTCAAAAAAGTGTAAAGCATGGAAAAACATCAAGGTCGAGCATTGAGTTTGCATCAATGCATAATAAAAGCGCGATCAATGCAAAATAAAAAGTAAGGTGTGATAAAGTGTGAAAGTCAAGCTTTATGCATAAGCGCCTTTTAAGCGTCGCTTCGCCTAAGTTAGTTGTTCTAAAGAAAAGAAAATTTGTTTTGATTCTATCGTATACTTCATTGTTTTAGCACTTTTATGAAAAAAGGGGGTTCCTTTGTCTGTTCTAGAGGTGTCAAGATGGGCGGGCCGCTTTGGCCTACCCAAGCCCGCCCGAAAAAGCCCAAGCCCATAGGCAGGCCTGGGACTGGCCGGTCCTTGCCGTGGGCCGCTACTCGCTGCCCACTCGGGCGGTCTGGTTTAAGTATGTGGGCCCGTGGTTAAACCGCTGGGCCCGTGAATATTTAATTAAAAAAATTTTGCAAAAAATTTTTTGGCGGCTCTCTGCCAATTCTGAAAAGCTGCTGCTGCAGGCAGTCGGCGCCTGCAGTGCCTTGGTAAAGGCGCTGCATGTGTCTTTTTGACCATTTTGGTCTTTTTATTTTATTTAATTTTTTTCTTTTCCCTTGTATTGTCTTGTCAAGTTTCTGTGTAATTTTGAAAAAATTGACAGAAAGACGTTAAAAATTGAACGTTATTAAGCGATAAAAAATGGTAGAGTTTCCTATAAATTCATATTGTTAGCTCAAAGCCTCAAACAAATTTACAAGCAAAAATTTATTTATCAGTAGCAAGTTACAAAATACTACATCAAACTTATATTACACTACACACTCTAATTTCTTCAATTTTCACTACTATTTTATGGAGGGTTCTCACGAATTTTTGTCCATAAATCCTCATTTACACGATAGTATGTAACATCCTGAAAATTTCTACAAATTAAAGTAAGCAACAAAATTGTTATTTTGAAAGAATTACTTGAATATTATTGTAAGATTGCTTGAAGATTGTTATTGAATTGACGCTAAAGAAAGAATTTGGTTGACAATTAACATAAACTAAAGTGTAGTGACTTAATTGACATGAACTTAAGAGGGTGGACTTAATTGAGAGATATAATCTTTATATTTATTTGAATACTACTTTTCATTGTAAAAGTTTTTTAATGATTTGGCACACCTTGGTAAACAATGAAATATATCTATCAATATAACTTCTTGTGTTCTATATATTTTCTTGAAAAACCTATCTTTAATGTTTTTTTAAAAGATTGACGATTTGTTAACTTATGTAATTATCTTTGTCTATTAAACTCTATAAGATAAGATAAATTGAATAGTTCCGCACGTCCCGTCCCTGTTATTTGAATAAAAGCTTCCGCTACAGAATTTGTAAATTACCATAAAATATTCGGAAATTATTGTAAAGTTAGCGGGGCGTGACATAGTAACTCTCCAATAAATTTAGATGAAGAGTATGATACAAATCCAGTACAAACAAGTGGATCATCTCAAAGGCCAAGGAAGAAAAAGCAGTGTGCACCATTTGTAGACAAGCTTATAAATGGGCTTATGGCGATGGCACCGGCACATTGGCTCGACACAAGAAGAAACATTTTGATGAAAGAGGACATACAGATTCTCAACAAGCTCAAATTTATGCTTTTACTATTCCTGGTGGTTATACTACTTTTACTAATTTTGTTTAGTCGCAGGAATGAATGAGACTTGGAATGTTTGAGTTTTTGGCAGCAAGCGAGATGCCATTTACATTTGCAGAGGATCGTTATTTTGAGGAGTTCATACAAAAATTTGTTCAACCTTCGTATCGGTCTGTAAGCAGAAATTCTGCTAGAGGTGATTCCATGAAATTATTTAATACAATGTCTGAAAAAATAAAACTTGAGCTTAGTGAATTTAATGGTAATGTGTGCTTTACTTCTGATTATTGGTCTGGAAGAAATCATAGTGGTTATAGTTGTGTCAATGCACATTATATTGATTCTAATTGGATGCTTCATAAGAAAATTATTGTTTTTCGTTTACTTGAATTTCTACATAATGGAACAAATTTGTGTGGTAATATATTACAAGTATTTAATGAATTTTGTGTGATAAACAAAGTATTTAGTATTAGTCTTGATAATGCTAGTGCTAATCTTGCATGTATTGATCTCTTAAAAAAATGCAATTAAGCCTCTCTTTGATTTTAAATTTTTTCATATGAGATGTGTTAATCATATATATAATTTAGTTGTACAAGATGGTTTAAAACTAATAAATGTGCAAATATGTACAATTAGAGAAGTCATTAATTACATTTCTTACTCCGGTTCTAGAGAACAAGAATTTGCAATGATTTGTAAAAATTTTGGTTTGAGAAAAAGAAAATTTATTGATATGTTCTAAATAGATGAAATTCAACTTATCTAATGTTAAGATCTTGTTTTAAATATTTTGGTGCTATCAGTGCATTTGTTAATTCAAAACATCCAACTTTGAATCTTGAGGATTCGGATTGGGAAGATGCTTTTAAAGTTATGCGATTTTTGAAACCTACGCAACTAAAGCTTGTTTATGAGTTTATTACCCAACAAATAATCTTGTAATGAACAAATTATTAGAAATTTCTAAACAATTTTCGACTTATAGAAATGATGTATTTTTCTTTGATGTTATTGATGCAATGGAAGAAAAATTTAGAAAATATTATCAATGCTTACCTTATGTTTTTCCGGTTGCAGCTGTAATGGATCATCGTTATAAATTATTTGGTGCTCAATGTGCTTTGGAACAACTTAATGACTCATTGACTTTTAATATTAGCATAAAACATGATGATTTAGAGTCTGTTGTTTGTGAAATTTATAAGTACTATGCTATGAAATATGGTAATTTTGCATCTACTCAATCGGATGTGGGCGGTTCCACTGCTACTACTGCTAAAGGAAAAAAAAAACCTGAAATGATGCAAGTAATGGAAAGGAAGAAACGAAATGCTTATTCTTCAAGTTCAAATGCAGACGGAGTTGACACTGATTTGGATAGATACTATAAATTTGACATTTCATGTATGATAAACGAGGAAGAGTTTATCAATCTAGATGTCCTACAGTGCTGGAAATCAAATGAGCGTACTTATCCTATATTATCAAAAAATTCACGAGATTTTCTAACAATTCCAGTTTCAACAATTGTATCGGAGTCTGCTTTTAGTGCAAGTAACAGGGTGCTCGATGAAAGAAGATCAAGACTTAAAGAAGATATTATGGAAGCACTTATATGTGTGAAAGATTAGTTATACGCAGAAAGAATGATGCAAGATAGAGTTCCTGACGATATAACTGAAGACTTCTCAAATCTTACAGTAAAAGAATCTGAGTCATAGACATAAAATAATTTGAACAACTAAATTATAGTTAGTGTGTGCCAACCTAGTTGGGATGCACGTGAACTATAAATTTGCAAATGATAGATAGTTTAGTATGTGCTAACCTAGTTGGGATATACTAAAACTATAGTGATGCAAATGAATTATTAGTTGTTTGAGTTGTTATCATCTTATGGTTTAAATTTCAAAAGTTTAAGTGTTAAAATTACCCAGTTGTTGGCAATTTAAATTTGTGTAAACAATATTTGAATTGTAAGGTTTTTTATGTAATAAAATATTTGAAGTTTATTATTAAAAATTGTAATTTTATCTTATTCATATGTTTACTTTTAAATTAGAATTTACAAATTTGAAAGACTAGTGATATTTCTAAAAAATGTGGCAAAATTTCCGATTGAAGTATTTTAATTGTAATGTGTTTATTATAAAATTTAAAAAATATAGCAAAAAAATAGTAAAAGAGGATGGACTGGGTCAACCCGTGACCCACATGGGCCAGCCCACATGGGCCACGCGGGTGGGCCGGTCTGGAGGTAGAAAAACCGGCCCGGACAGGAAAGCCTATTTGTGCGGGCTCCCATCTATTGCGGGCCGTGCCGGGCCGCAAGAGTAGCCGACTGGCCCGGCCCGACCCGACCCAGCCCAGCCCACCCGTTTTGACACGTCTAGTCTATTCTTGGAGAAAAGACAATTTTTAGAGCTATGTCGCTTGTTTGTTTGTTTGTTTGTTTGTTTATTTAATTTAAAATAATAATAATAATAATAATATGGGCTCGTTTAATAGGAAACAGAAGATTGAATTTGGAGGTGCTTATAATGCCCCCTCGAAGACTCGTGTATTAAAAAGTTGTTATGTCTCGCTTAACTTTAAAGTCTTAACATACCTTATTATTATTATTATTATTATTATTATTATTATTATTATTATTTTCACCTGTGCGTTACATGTAAAGAACAACGGTAATAAGAAAATTCAACATTAATACGTACTTAGTCTCAATTAAACACATATTAAATGCAATAAAAGTAATATGCAATTAATTTAACAGTTACATTTAGTTCTCATTTAATACCATGTAATATAGCATGTTAATGGTGTCATACGATGCATTAGGGTACACCACATGAGAAATCACAATAGATCATTTAGTGTTATATATATAGTGTTAGATCATTTTTAAAATAAAATAATAATGTTGATACTAAGAGAAACTAATGTACAAAAATTTGTCTAATCAAATCAACAACCGATTATATTGCACTTACATGTGTAATAAATTAAATATTTAAAGGGAATGGAAAATAAAGAATAAAAAATTAATATAAACTCTTAATGAGAATAAATTTCAAAGAAATTTATTTGTTGTAAATTTCTTTAAGAAAGAGATTCTTAATTATAGAAAAAATCACCCATTGTTTTTTTAAAGAAGAAAGTTCATGAAAGTTAAAAATGGATAACAAAATGAAAACAGAAAGTTGGGACAATTTTTTTAAGAAAAATGTAAAACAAATTTTATTGTTATAAATCAGAATAAAACTCATAATTATCCAAAGAAATTCTTATGAATTTCTCTAAGAAGATAGTCTTAATTATCTAAAAAATGGGTAATAAAATAAAAACAGAAAGTAGGAAAAAAATTTTAAAAATATAAAAACAATTTAATAATCATCCACTAGTAACGTCATCAATAATGTCACTAGTACTCTTATAATGCCAAACAATAGGCGGGAAATTGGAACGCCAGAAAAATTCTTTTATTATTACTATATAGATTATTATTATTGACTATTTACATTTTAGTGTACTTAGATTACTCTCTATATTCGCAAAACTCTGTATTCTTTTTACGTTCGTTCCAAATTATATATATTCCATTTTATTTAGTTATATGTTCTAATATATCTCTACTTAGGGCTAGACATCCGATCTGGGAACCCGAAAAAACTGACCCTATTGACCCAGTACAAGTCGGGCTGGGTTAAATGGTTGGTCGGGTTGGAAGAGGGTGGTTAAGTGGCTGGTCGGGTCGGAAGAGGGTGGAAAAACGGGTAACCGGTCTCGGATCAAGTCAGGTGCCTGGTTGACTCGGTGTAGCCCGGTAAACCTGACTCAACCAGCCTGAGTTGGGTTAGACCTGAGTTACCGACTTGGTTCAATGGATTTCAGAAATTTTTTTTCTCTAATAAAATCAGAATTTCTTCACCAAAACACCAATTTCACATAATTTATTCACCACACACCAACGAGGCAACAATTTTAGAACTTCTCCACCAACACTCACAGTCACAACTCAAACCCTAGACCCTCAACTCCAAACCATAAGTAGCATTCGTCCTTTCAAATTCAACAGCCCTCCAGTCATCTTCTTCAGCCAAAAACTCCAGCAACACGACTGAACTTCCCTTTGGTCCTCTTATTCAATCCACAACAACAATTAGCGTTGATAATCTCCCACAAATTCTGGTGGATCCCAGCAGATTTCCTTTTTGTTTTAGTTTGGCTGGGTTTCGAATATAAAGCTAGGAGCAAGAAGTAGCAGCAACCGGCGAGGCAAAATACTAAGAATGCCGCCAAAGGATTATTGTTGCCGACTCGATAGGTCCCTGCCGCCCTTGCTTGCTACCCTGCCTCACATGATTTAATTCTTCATGATTTGGGGAGATCTTTGGACAAGAATTTAGGAGAGAAGCCTTAAAGAAATGTTGTGTGATGCTGTGTAAATTAATTCTTTGGACAAGAGTTTAATTCTACATAATTCGTCACTGACTATTGACTAGGGTTTTTGGGTGTGATCGAATTGTATAGTTAATGAATCTAGGCCTTTGTGATATTGGGCCGATTTTTTTTGGGCTATTCAGCGGCCCAAACTCGAACCAACTTGACCCAATCAGGTTTTAGAACCAAGTCGGATCGACTCGATTCTGAAATCCAAAACCCGACTAACTGTCGGGTCGGGTTCGAGTTAGGCCCAAACTTGACCCGATCCGTCCGATGCCCCACGCCTATCTCTATTTATTACGTATTTTAATCGACCAAAAAAGAGAATTAAAGGGATATACTCCCTCCCGTCTAGGGATGGCAACTGGTCAGGTCCATCTTGCCCCGACCCACAAAACTTTTTCCTTGTCCCTCCTCGCATAGCCTCGTGATGCACCAAAATTCGGGGCTGATCGGGATGGGGGTTTTTGACCTATTTAATTACTCATTTAGAATTTTCTATATATTTTTTATTTTTTCCATATTTTTTATTTATTTTTAATTTTTTTTAATTTAAACGGGGCGAGGTAATTCAGGTCGACCCTGACCCACCCGGCCCCTGCGACCTAACTTGTCTCAAACTGACCCGCCAACCCGCGGGGCGGACAAAATTTGCCCCGTTTGAGTCTGGTCGGTTTAGATTGTCATCCCTACCTCTGTCATACAAAGACATTCCCCTTTCAAATTTTATACAGATTAAGAAAAAACGATTAATGTACTTGGAAAAGTAAAATTATCCCATGGAATTCCTATAATACACTTATTTACTCATGAAAAGTTGATTAGTTCATATATAACTAAGTTGATCATACATTGTTAGTATGGTTAATTCCAAAAACATTAAATAAGGGTATGATAGGAAAAAGAAAAATTTGGTGCACCTCTTAAAAAGAAAGAAGAATATAATTTAGGACATACAAAAAAGGAAAATGGGAATATCTTTTTGGGACAGAGGGAATATTAAGTAAATGAAACGACATATTCTTAAACTTCACTTTTCTAACAACATTAAGTGTGTTTGACTACTAAAGATTTTCCATGGGACATTTTTTCTAGGAAATATTTTCTACCTTTTGGTCACATGACCACGTTTTCCTTGGAAACAAGGAAAATGTTTTCTTATAGAGGTGTAAGTTTTTTTTCTAGTTAATTCACATTTTCTCTCAAGAATTTCAGTTTCCATCAATCGCTTTACAATTTATTTTCTTTGGAATTCAATTATCCATAATTTAATTGACAAAAAAATATTTTCTTTCTAAATAAATTTCATGCTTGTAATCAAACTCACCATAAGTGATTTTTCTTAATTCATGTAAAAAGTAAATAGGGAACTATCTTTATCGGATGGACTCTGTCCTAAGTATATAGTCTCGTTCTCCTTTTTTAAATGTCCTACGTATATGGGTTTGTTTATAATTTTAAGAGTTATTTTTTGTCATGTTTACTAAAATAAATTTGTTTGATACGCCTAATAATAACTATTATTTTCATTAAATATATAATGGTATATTGAAAAATATTATTTGAAAAAAATTTTCAATAATTTTATTACGCTTTGTGAAAAATAAATAAACCTATATGTATGAGAAATTTACTAAGAAACTTGATCACACTCCGGCTAAAGTGTTTGATCAAGTATGTGACAAGCATCTAATTAATATATACTTAATCAAGCTCTTTTGTAGCGGGACTGATATATATGCATACCCGTGAATATTTAAAATTTAAAATTTGTCCATCGTCATCATCATAAATTCTTATTGGCTCATTTTCTAATTTACAGTTACAACAACAATAAGAATAATAATAATAATAATAATAATAATAATAATAATAATAATAATAATAATAATAATAATAATAATAATAATAATAATCATCATCGATTGATTGGGTGTTGTGTGGGGGCGCCGTTATTTTCACTCTGCAAGTAGTGCCAAGAAACTGATTAGCTGTGACACCCAAAATTGATGATGAAATAAGTGTGACAGAGAAATCCCGTCCAATTCTAAGGAGAAATCCCAAAACAACATCCCTTTTTTTCAAATCAACCCCATTTTGTCTCTCCACTTCAGAGAGAAGCTGGGACTGGGAATTTTTTTGATTTGGGAGAATTTACAGGTTAGAAAGAAAAGAAAAAGGCAAGAATGGACAAAGCCCTTACAAAAGTCGGGAGCCTAAAAGCTAGCACATTTTGGGTCTCCAAGAAAGCCAAAGAAGAAATCACCAATATCGGCCAAGATCTTTCTGTATGTTGCCTCTCTCTCTCTCTCTATCCTGTGTTTGGATCTATCCCTTTGCATTGATTTTTATTTAACTTTTCTATATTTGTGGATATAATTTTTCTTGGATTCAAGCTTTCCCTGTTTGTGGAGGATCATAGATTGATTAAATACTACAGTATTGACACTGGATCTGTTTGATTGTTCTTGATAAAAGCTTGAATCTTGGGAACTGGAAATGAGATGGGATACATTCTTTATGATTGTGCTTTTTTGGATTTGTGAACTGATGGTCGATGGAATGTGGAAATCCAGATGGGACGGAGAGAAATTTTGAATTTTATCACATTCCTTTATTCTGAAGTCTGATTAAAAGGTTTTATACGCAAAATCTAAGAAATCAATGTCAAGTAATCATCCAACTTGCATTAAGTTCTAATTTTTTGGTGTGAAACTTGGTAACCTGATCCAAAGTTAAGATGCACTTATAGCCTTTTATAATCGAAAGAACCCGATGCAATTATAGCATTGTGTGCAACTTGCTCTCTCTCGGGGCATACTTCTAAGCATGGTTGAAATCTCAAAGACGAGTTTCCTGAAATGCAAATGACAGACCTTGCTCAATCATAGAAGAAAGGGCTGGTCGATCATATGGAACTTTGAACGAGCAATTACTAGAAATATTTGGGAGTTGATTTTCCAGTTTATCTATCACGTCTACAGCAGCGATCTGTTTGATGTTTGAGCAACAATATGTATGAATTTTATCAGTTCAATGAAATATTAACATGTTCTGCCATCAATTGGACTTGAAACTATTACCTGTAGTTTTATGTTTGTTTCTTTTGACTGATATCATCTCATTCCCAGACGTTCTCAAGCTCGGTTGAAGAGAAGGCAAAATGGATCTTCAACAAGCTCAAAGGTAAGCAGTAAGAAATCTTTACATCCCACATATTTTAACTAAAAGATGAATACGTACCCAATATCCACAAACATTTTAGGTAGTAATGCAAGGATTTCAAGTCATAAAACTTCGGCGTTGTGGCAATAGAAGAATTTCTGTGCATGTTTGGCTGAGCTTAAATAATTTGCATATAAGTAGGTCGAGTTGGAAATAAATGAACTTGAGCTCAACTCCATGAAACTAATCCTTTTGAAGGGAAACCAACAAAGTCATTGCCTGATCTTCTACGAGAATACAATCTTCCACCCGGCCTGTTTCCTCAGAACATAATATGTTATGAGTTTGATGAATCAAAGGCCAAACTCATTGTGTACTTGCACCATCCATGTGAAATATGCTTCAAGGACTCGTCCATCATAAGATATGCAACTCGTGTCAAAGGGACATTATCGAGGGGGAAGTTCTCTGGAATAGAAGGAATGAAAACTAAGGTCTTGGTATGGGTCAAGGTTACCAATGTCAGCGTTGAAGGCTACAAGTCAGACAAATTTTGGTTCATGGCCGGGGTGAAGAAAGCAAGGGCCAAAGATGCATATGAGGTGCCTCGCGATGCCATCAGAGTTGAAGAATTTTAAGGTAAAAGGAAGGTGTCAAGGAAGGTGTCAACTGTCAATATCTCTTTATACCTATTGTTGTGATATCCATTTGTTAGGAAATTCGTTATTTTTTTTCCCTTCAAAAAAGATGTATTGACACGAAATTGGTAACCAAGGTTTCATCGTTTGGATATTTGTTTTATGGTGTTTAGCTCATCTATGTTGAGATGAAATCCAAGGAATTTCATTTCTTCTATGATGTTTCTTTTATGTGCTTGTAAGCAGTGCATGTGTATGAATTTTCTGCATAAAAAAGTGAATGGAAAAGGTACAATGATGGTTATTTATTGATGAATAATTTCTTTTCATGCTATTAATAATCATAGAAAGTGATTTTCTATAAATTTGATTAATTAAGTCAATTATATAAACTATTCTCACCACCTCGTGGAAAAAAGTATGGTACTCCAGAAGTACTGAACTCAGTACTAGTACTTATGACTAATTAGAGATTTGCATGTAGATGCAAGGCCCCAATTTGTTATTTAATTTGGGTCATGAATATCACGTGTGAGTCTTCAAAATTGGAGCTCCTGAGCAATGTATTATAAATTCCAAGGTGAAAAAACTTCGATCACTCTTAAGAAAGTAATGTATTATAAAATTAAACTTGTTATCGAGCTAAAAAGGCAACAAATTGATGGTTAAAAGGCCAAATCCAAGTTGAATAGGCTTTAATTAAATAATTAATTCATAAATATTAAATTTATTTTCTAAATTTTCTTATTAAAAAAAGTACAAAAAATGTTTTCTTTTTCATAATTCTCCCGGGTTTTATTGGTTTTCCCAGTTAAACCAGGTTATTCCCATTTCTAGGCTAATTGTCCTGAACCTAGTTTTCTGGGTCAATTGGACTGGTTTTTCAAGTTGTTGCTCATTTTTCTGGTCAAGTTGGCTAATTGGGGCCGATTTCATGACACTGTTAAGAATACTATAACCACATAACACTTGTAAAGAAAAATGAACTTGAAATTTAGTTCGTTATGCTCTTAATTCCAGTACTACATATCAAATATACACTTCTAAAATAGCGAGTAAGATTGTGTGTCTAATCATGACAAAGAAGGAAAAGATAAAGTATGAATTACTCTGTTTCAAACTTTGAATCTGAGCAAAGATGAGCAGGGTTTCTACATAATGGAAGGTCTCCATTTCAGCTTCTTTTCTAAGGAATGAACGGGGATTACAAAATGAAATCCTATCCTCTTTTTCCCAGAAAGGGGAAAAAAAAAAGAAAGTAAATAATAAAAAATAAAAAGAAAAGGAAGAATGGTCCATTTGAGACGTAACCATTGGAAACGGAAAATAAGATTCAAGTACTAGACCACAGTAGCACACCGTGATGTAATACATCAACTGTTCATATAAATACATTATCACCCTCCGCAAAATCATATATGATGGCTAGTATTATATCACTCTCCATAGTGTTTGACACTGCCATCTGAATTAATTTTCATCGAACCTTCTTCAGGTTTAATCCACTTATCCAACACCTTTTTCATCCGTTGCTAACCCATTATTGGCTGCTTGATAATAATTTGCATCATTCTCACCATTCCTTGAACAGCAAAAATCACCAGCCGATCATCCGTCAGCTTGACTTCATACTTAGCCTTATTCCTTGCTAACCAAATAAACCAGCAGATCATGTATGGAATACTTTTGGGCACAACATTTTGAGCTCTACTTTTCAATGCCCAGTGAAAACATAATTGCATAGGATGAACATATGAGGCTATGATAATACCGTATTTACTAATAAAAAGTTACTTTTTGATTTTTGAAAAATGGATTTTCTAACAATTTTTAATTTTTGTTTCATATTTCTTTCCAAAATAATCTGCAATTTGAAAACTGGAAAAAGTTACGCAGATATGTAGAAAATGATTTTCAAAAAATGTCCTTTTTACGTGGCATGGCATGGAACCATGTAAGATTTATGTGTAAAGAAGAGTGTATGAATAATGAAGATATTGTGACTCTATGAGTCTTTTGATCAAAATCGGTGAAATTGTGGCTATGTGTTTGAGACAACAATTTGCTTATCATCAAGCAATTGCACACAAGGAGCCTAGGCAATTTGCCAAGTTCATCGGTCCACCTCGGATTGAGACGTCAGCAGCTCCTTTCTATAGGACGCGGTTCCAAGCAAGCTAAAAAAAAAATTGGCCAAACGAGCCAAGCCCTAGGGTCTAGGTTCCTGAGCTCAACAAGCCAGCTCATTAGGTGCATGTGATCTCGAACCAACTCGTGAACTTGGTTGTAATTTTTGTAGACATTTTTTCACACAATAATACAGTGTGAGAACCTTTTACAAAGAATATGGGGCTTAGAGCATCTACAATGCTTGTGGTCAAAGTTCATGGTGCATTTCAGAGCGAGAGAAGAACCAAATAAATAAATAAATAAATAAATAAACGGGCCTCATATTTTATCTATTTTATTTTAATTTCTTTTTTCTTTTAATCACTTTTCTCTCAGTTTTACCGATTTTCTTCACTTTATCACCATTGTGTCATATGCAAGGTCTAAAAATATACGTTCATCTCCACTTTCCTCATCATTATTTTTGAATTTCTATATATTTTTTCCCTCTTTTTCAATTTTCCCTATCTTTTTTCAGTCCGACTAAGAAGATAGATAAGGAGCCTTACCATTCACGTAGCGAAAATCTAACAAAAGTAGCCTCGGATTTCTGCCACGTGTAGGAAAAACAGAGTAAATTTACTAATGAAATAGATAACAAAAACAGCCGCTGCTTTTGTTAGATTTCCGTCACGTGAACGGTAAGACTCCTGACCTATTTCCTTAATAAATTTACTCTTTTTTTCCTACACTTTTTTCTATTTATTTTCAATTAAAATAATCTACTCTCTTTTATCTATCACATCTTAAGACCTAAAACCTTGACCATGAGTATTGAAGGTGCTAATACTATTCACTGAGTCCCATGTGGGAGGATGCTGTGCATACAAACAGGCACGGTGCCCCATGTGAATAAAAAAAATTTAATTGCATCATGCTAGATTAATGGTTGAAAAATATTTCACGTAATGCTAGGCATGTCAACCAGTCGAGCGGCTCATCAAAATTTGGGTTTGGGCTTTGCTCGTCATTGAAAATAAGGCTTGACCCGAGCTTTGACTTGCGTCTTTTCCGAGCTGAGCCAGGCTGAATCGGCTTTTTTTAAAAAAATTTTTCCTACCTTAGTTTAATTTTTTCCCTACCTAAGTTTGAGAAGGGTCGACCCGTTTAGCCCGGCGAGCCAAACAGGCCGGCCTGGCTCAGGCTTGCCCCTGAGTTTGGGGCTCGACTCGGGCTTAGGCTAATCTTAAACGAGCCACAAGCCGGCTTGGCTCTGGCTTTTTACAGGCCAGGCTATGGGCCGGCCGTGCCGGCTGGCTTGTTAAGATCCCTACGTAACGCACACATAATAGAATTATGCTTTTATATGCATGTAATGAGTAACATTTCTCATTGTGAAGTGGTACTTGTTTTAAAAAATGTACAAAGAGCTCATTACAAAAATTTTTCATTCATATATATAATGTCGCACGTGTTGAGAATTAATGTAGATTCCCCGATTACTCCCGCAGGAACGTTGTTTAAGGAATTTGATGAGACAAGGGAAAAATAAAAAAAACGAAGACAAATTTACGGACTATCAAAGCTTTTCACTATATGATTCAAGTCGCTACAACCATATAGAATTTCACTCACCAACCCACAACCCCCAAGTAGATCGGAAGAGCAATACTCAAGCTCTACAGCACCTAAAATTTCTACTCTTTGAACAAACCTCAAAGAGTTACAAGAAAAACTCACAAGATGCTAAGCTCGCCAATTTTTCTCTCAAAGACTCAAGTCACTCTTGTACCTAAAAGAAGAGGAAAACACATCTATTTATAGGCTTTATTTACTTG
>CAVNYN010233242.1:0-33047 GCA_963692815.1 Nyctanthes arbor-tristis
CCCCCCCCCCCCCCCCCCCCCCCCCCCCCCCCCCCCCCCCCCCCCCCCCCCCCCCCCCCCCCCCCCCCCCCCCCCCCCCCCCCCCCCCCCAGTAAAGAAGAAGACAAGAATAGAAAAGAAGATATCAAGACACTGTGTTCTAAAAGTGCAAACAGTGAAAAAAATAATTATTATGTTGTATGATAAAATTGTTGTCATTAGTTCCACGTTCTTTTTTTTTTTTTTGGTTTTGTTTGGTTTTTTTTGGGGGAGAAGTTATCAAGACACCGTGTTCTAAAAGTGTAGAAAAAAAAAAGGATTAACACCAAGCATCAAGTTTTTTGTGTTTATGCATACGCAGTGCTAACGTGAGTGCACCTACAACCTCACAATTATATCACAAAGGGTACAGATTGCTACTCTCTGAAACTAATGCAATCAAATTCTACATGAGCATGATAAGTGATTAAATTGACAGGCTAGCGAGCTATTAAACTCCAACCAAGGGCCGGACTACCCAAATTAAACAAGTCTACCAGCTAAACATTGGCAAAAAAATTAAATTAAGAACATGTAAATAAACATGGAAGACAAATTTAAAAGACCAAAAAATTCATTATTAATAGTGGGGCGAAACGATTAGTTCAATTAGTCTGGTTGAATTACCCTAAAAACATCTATTATGAATTGAAAATGGACATCACATGAGAAATCTATGCCTATAATACAAATACCAACTGTCAACTATTAAGACTTGGGGTTCTATCTTTAAAGGTCAATATATTAAGAGGAGTAGTTCAAGCGCTTATATGTTGGTTTATATTTTTATATTCATTCGATGTGGGATTTATCCCTTAACATGCCCCCCACAAGATGGTGACTCGTTGGAGCAGACCAATCTTGAAATCCGTGTGCTCATTTGAGTCTTAATCGAATCGAATTGTTCGTTTGAGCTTGACGGGCTCTGATGCTATATTTAAGACTAGGGGTTTCATCTTAAAAGATCAACCCGTTAAGAGGAGTAGCTCAAGCGCTTATATGTTAGTTTATATTTTTATATTCATTCGATGTGAGATTTATCCCTTAACATCAACCTTCTCCACATACGCTAATGCAGCTCGATCCCCCCCAAAAAAGAAAAATAAATAAAAATAATAATAATGCATTAAAAGCCGTTTCTCCATTTTTTTTTTTTTTTTTGCTTTTAAATCTAATCATTCTAATTGAAACTTATGTATACCAAATATCAATGATAGAGCTAGTTTTATGGTTATGTGGGGGCGGAGTTCCACAAGAATTTTTTTGACATGTAATTTGTTGATTGGCACTATTTATATAAGCTTATATTTGAGTAGTTTTATGATGTTGCTTTCAAAGTTAATCATTGAATTGAAATCTATAGACAATAATTTCGAACAATTATATTTTACATATCAAATGGTTACATTGAGTATTCTATTAATGATTTTATATACTGCAACAACAATTTGAAGTATCACCATTCTTTTTAAACCAATAAAATAATTGCCAGAATCCCTTTCCAAAACGTCCTCGTAAATTTTGTAACAAAACCTCTTTTACTTGTGAGGCGAGTATGGATGCACGCCACTGGATGGAAAGTTTTATTACGAAACTTTTGAAAGATTTTTGAAAATTTTCTATGCTTTCTATTCAGTAAATTATATTTTAGACATGGAAAAAAAATTAATTATTGGACTCAAAAGCATAATAATAATAATAATAATAATAATAATAATTTGATTTAATTAAATTACAAGATGGTTTGTAAAGGTTTTGTTACGGGCGTCCATGACTCTACATGTGAAATGTAAGTAGCTATGGTTTAGGTATCAAAAGATTAAAGATTCACTTCCCAGGGAAAAAAAAAAGAGATGAAAAGATTCTTTTCTTTTTCTGAAGAGATTACCACACTTCTCAATTCACGGGCATAAAAGTCATTGTATACATCTATTTTAGGTCATATAAGAGTCTGTAGACATTAAAATTTTTACTGGTTTATTTATAAATTAGACCGATATCAAATGAATTAGCCCACTTAAACACTTTTAATCCCAAAGTCTTTTAAACCCGTAAAAGAGCTTATTAATAATTCATAGGAGGCTCATTTTACTTTTAATGGCTCGTCCTAAATTCAAAACTAGGTACACTGTCTGTCCTACATTTTTCTTGAAACCTTAGGTTTTTCCTATAAATAGGGCCTTTGGTTCAATGAAAATCACAAGTCACAGAGATCGGAAGAGCAAAAACCCTGAAAACCCGGATACGTCGAAACTCTTCCAAAATCAAGTCAAAGCTGCTAGAGTATAAAAAACCCTGAATTCAAGATAACTTTAAGTCAAATCCCAGAGTTAAGGTCTTCTACAAATCAAAGCCACTTCAAGAAAAACCTTGAAGATTAAAGCCTTCTCCAAAGCAAATCAAATTCAAGCCAAATCAAGCTAAATCAGAAGATCGAAATTTTCTACAAATCTAAATCAAGTTCAAATCCAAATCAAGAAATTCAAGTTCTTTGAAGACTGAGCAAGTTTACTTCTTCAACAAATCAAGTTCAAATTAGAAGTTCAGGATTCAAGCCACGTGGCCCCTGTTTTCACCGTTTGATCGTTAATTAGAGGATTGACAAGAGGGATTTTCACTTATTTGTAATTTCTCTCAAAATTAAATTTGTAAACAATTTTTCTTATTTATTAATATACGAATTTGTTCTACAAATTTCTTGGTACGCCCAGTGGGACCTTCGTGCTCTCGATTGCGAAAACTCTCAAATTTCAAGAAAATCAAACATGTAAAATGACAAGGGAAAAAGAATTGCGGCTACTCCTAAAAAAACCCCCCATTAAAATTTTCCGTGCACCCAGAGCCCAGATGAAAACTAGAAGGACTCAACTTTTTGAACCATTGAGGAAGTTTTCAAATAGTGGAAACAAAAAATCTTCAAATTCAAGAAAACGGGTTCTACCTCTATAAAATGATCTATAAATCTGGGAAAAAGTCCTAAGGAGGACTCTGTTTCAAGCGGTAGATCTATTTCTGAATCTACTAAAACTCTTTCTCTATGAAGATGAGCTGATTACTCTTCATCTGAAGAATCTTCGAGCCAGTTATGATGGCAAAAGCAGATGACTAGCTTCAAAAAATGGCCTTGTCTATTGAGAAACTTACCAAGGCTTTGGAGGAAAAAGACGTCCTAATTCAGAGCTCATGCGAAAGCTTGAACTGCAAAACCCAGCGATAGAAACTAAGAGAGAAGTTGCCAACTCTTCCCAAATCATTGAGCTTGAAGTTCAAGAAAACGAACAAAAACAAGATCTGCACGATCTGTGGCGCAAAATGTGATGCGTGACACTACACAAATATCGATTGGATCTTTATCCGTTCAGCAATTGTAGCACATGATTGCTGACATGATCCGTGGACAATACAAAGGTTAGCCAAGTCTTTGATGGTGTACGCCAAGCCTTACAGCAGTCTTATTGACAAAATAAAAATGCCTCTTGGCTATCAACATTCAAAAATTCCAATGCTTTGATGGAAAGGAAATCCCAAATAACACATAATTCATTTCATCAAAACTTGCAACAACACCGGTACATACAATGATACCATGGTGAAGCAATTTGTGCGTTCACTCAAAGGTGCCGCTTTTGAAGGGTACACTGACCTACTGGTTGGATCAATTGACAGTTAGGACCAACTTGAGCATGAGTTTCTCAAGCGCTTCTATAGTACCAACGAAGTGTTAGTCTTCTTGAACATCCTATGACAAAACAAAATATGGACGAACCAATAGTGGAGTATATCGAACACTGGAGAAATCTCGTCTTTAACTACAAAGAACGCATCAGTGAGTCTTCCTCTACTAATAAGTGCATTCAAGGCATGCATTGGGGACTATTCTACAATCTCCAAGCTAATATACGTTTCTCCTTTGAAGAGTTGGCCACTAGAGCTCATGATCTAGAGCTTCAAATTGCAATGTACAGAAGTTACTTGCTAAATGACTAAAGTGATAAGAAAGACCAAATGAAGGAGCCATAGAAGGATATCGGTAAGCCAAACAAGTTAAAAGAAACCATGACGGTTTCCACTGTTCATACAAAAATCAGTTTTCGAAAGGCAAGGTCAAAATCAAATAAAAAAGCAGAGCTTAAATACAAACCAAATCCAAGAAATGGTCAAAAGAAAGGCTTTCGTACTTTGAAAGAGCTCGAAGAAAAAGAATATCCATTTGCAGATTCGGATGTTCTGAAATTTTAGATCAACTCATCGAGAAAAAAAGCGAGCTTTCAGTACCTAAAAGGTCAGAAGAAGTTGGACCAGTCGATAACCCAAAATACTGAAAATTCTATGAGAAGATCAACCATCTAGTAAAAAAATGCTTTGTGCTAAAAGATCTCATCGTCAAGTTAGCCAAAGAAAACAAGATCAGGTTCGAAACTGATGACAATTTGACTGCTAAATGTGCAATGATTTTATTGGCTCGTTTTATTCCATGCCAATTTTTGAAAACAAGAAACTTTTCCTACTCAGATATGAAACTAAACAGCCTGTGTCTAAGCCGGACAAGTTCAGACCTCATCTTTGAAAAAAATCCAAACAAGTAAATTTCGAGGTTAATGGGAAAGTCACTATCACATACATTTATCCAGAAATAGATGAATCTCACGCTCGAAACCGGCCAAGTATCTATAATGTCATGGCAGGTGTCCTTGACATCTTGTGGTAGACGGTATACCTTTAAAAACAAAAAAACACCAACACTGCAGGTCAACCAAAACAAAGAAAAAATCATCTACATATCCTCCCAAAAAGCAAACATTGTGGGAATGTGGAACTGATATTCAGCCTGCTGAAAAGATAACATCAGAAGGAAATCAAGATGGGTGGATTTTGGTGAAAAGATGAAGCCGAAAGCCTTCAAAGCTTTCAAAGCCTTCACATCCATCCAAAAATAACAAATAGTCGAAACAAAGAAGATGACAAGAGAAAGCTCAAACGAAGAAATTTCATGCTAAAGTAATCCTAAGATCCACGGAGGTGAAAACATTTTCAGGTTATTTGTCAAGACCTGTGACGCTCGGAGAATATTTTTCTCAAGGATTCTTCAACAAAAAGTTCTTCACTTAGTGTGTCACTAATGTGGATAAAGTGAAAGAGTTGAAAAGTACTGCAGATGAAAGTTCCAAAATGAAGAAAGTTGCCTTCCAGCTGGACACCCTTATTTCTAGTACAACCTCGTTAGAAGCTTTGAAACTATCATTCGATGATCGCGTGGCTCTGGCTTTCACATTGATTGATCTAGAAAATTATCAAGATTGTGTCATTGAACTTGCAAATCTGAAATTCATTAGGACTGTATGGTAACCATCACATCCACAGATTAAAACTCACAACTCCGATCTTGTTTGCATAACAAGCCATTATATGTAAGAGGTTATATTTGAGATTGTAAAGTCAGTTGGATATTGATCGGTTGTGGCTCTACTATAAACATTATGATCTATGGGTTCAACCAAAAGAGTCAACGAGCAATTGGCATGATCCACTTAAAGTTACGAATATGAAAGCCAACTTCCTCCGCACTTTTCTATGTCATTAACGCCAAAACATCTCTATAAGTTGCTCTTAGGACGAGTTTGGCTATATAAAACTGGAGTGGTTCCTTCAACTTAGCATTAATACTTCAAATATTCCCAAAACCGGAAAGTACAATGTATAGTGGCTGAGTCAAAGCCATTTGAAAAGGAAGAATCATATTTTGTAGACGCTAAATTCGGCTTGGAGAATGAAGAATCCTATTCATCAAGTTTGTCTATAGCTGGATTCAATGATAAAGATAGTAAAGGCAAAAATTATGAAGTTGCTCCTATTTTTTCCCATGAAGTCATCACCAGTAAATCAAAAGTTAACTGTGAAGGGCCATCAAAAAATAAATAGTATTAGTCACCAAAATGTGGCAAGTCGTTAATATTTTCACTACCTAAGATTCCATAGGTAGTCTTGCCTCATCAACTAATCCAAGCCACAGGGGATTATAAAGCTTTAACATCTTCATCAAAACTTCAAACGGAACAAATATTGTTAAGTGTTGGAGAAATAAACCGTTGAAGCAAAACTTTAGAGAGTGTTACAATCCTTATGCTAAGAAACTACTTGAAAATGCAGGATATCGAAAAGGAGAACTTTGAAAATTGGATGATCTTGATGTTATCCTTGCAAGTAGACATCTTCCTTTAGGACCAAATATATCTTAACCAAAATATACGTTGGGATATGAGCCAAGTCGGTTGAAAGGAAATAAGGTCAAGAAAGTCTCTTCAAATCTAGTCATGATCCAGATCGTTGAAATTCCTGATGAATTTGTAGAAGGACCCTAACGGTCATTGGTTGATCGAACGGAGGGTGAAAATGCTAGAATTTCGGTGTTCAGTCGATTAAACGGAGAGACTTCAACAACAATTGACCTAAAAGAAAAACCATCCGTCTTCGAAAGATTAAGCGGGAATACTTCCACCGCTGGCCAAAATCATGAGTAAAGGGAAGGTCCTTAAAAGCGATATGTATTTTCTCGACTGGGAGTAAAAACTACTAGCCCAAGTCCAAAACCACAAAAGCTAAAAAATAGACGCAAAGGTAAAACATCCAAGATTCTGCAAAATAGAGAGGCAAATGAAGACAAAGTTTTGGTCAACCACATTGCTTTTGAAGAAACATCCGATCCAGGATCCGAATCTGTGAAGCAGAGAAACCTGAACTAGCTCCACTAATATTTGAAAAAGATGGGTAAGTAACAATGGATGACTTGAAGTAGTTAAATTTAGGAACTAATGAAGGCCCAAGACAAGTGTTTTTTAGTGCTCTTTTTAGTCAAGAGGAAGAAGCTGAGTACTTCAAATTATTGTAAGAATATAAAAATATTTTGGCATGGTCTTACAAAGAAATGTTAGGACTGGATCCCAAAGTTGCAGTCCATCATCTAGCTATAAAGCATGGACTTTACCCAATCAAACTGTAATGATCGCTTCACTTTATCATGATATTATCTACTTTGAGCCTAGTCCACAAGGTTTTGCTCTTGGACTCTCACCCAAAAGGCTTCATGTCAATTGGAGTAGGTCTCTTGACTTATAAACTGGTCTCCTTTTTTCACTCAAGCGATGTGGGATTTAGGCTGTCACAATCATCCCACCTAAGGGACCCAACGTTCTCGTTGGCCATACTTCCGGTTGGGCTCTACTCTGATACCATCTGTAAGATCCGCTCCACTTTGGCATGTTATTGTCCGCTTTGAGCCTTGCCCACACGGTTTTGCTCTTGGGTTCTCACCCAAAAGGCCTCATGTCAGTTGGGGTTGGAGTGGGTCTCTTAACTTATAAACTAGTCTCATTTTCTTCATCGAAATGATGTGGGATTGAGACTGTTACACAAGTAGCCTCAGAGGGGATTTCATCCAGAATTGGTCCCTCAAATTGAAGCTGAAGTAAACAAGCTCATCGAAGCAGGATTTATACGTGAAGTCAAGTACCCAACTTGGATTGTCAACATTGTCCATGTTCAAAAGAAAAATGGACAACTTAGAACGTGTCGACTTTTCGGATTTAAACCAAGCTTGTCCAAAAGATGATTTTTTGTTACCAATAACGGAACTGATGGTCGATGCAACTATAGGGCATGGAATTTTTTCTTTCATGGATGGATCATTTTGGTACAATCAAATCAGAATGAATCTGAAAGACAAAATTAGTATTTCGTACCCTTTAAAGGCGTATACTGTTACAAAGTGATGCTCTTTTGATTGAAAAAAGGGGAGAGGAAGGGAACCTACCAACGGGTAATGCAGAAAATTTTTGACGACATGATGCTTAAAAGAATAGAGTGTTATGTTGATGACTTGGTGGGTCAAGCCAAAGAAACGAGGCGATCATCTTCGGAACTTGTGGGATGTCTTTGAAAGACTTTGTCAGCATAAGTTAAAAACCCGCCTAAAGAAGAAATATATATTTCTTTCATCAATTAATATTTTCCTTATTAGCTTCATCTCAAACTATTTGTGCATTGAAAGAAATAACAAATAGCATACCTTTGCTGCTTAAAAGAAAAAAAAAATTACTTTTTGAGTATTGCTATTTGTACGAATAATCTTACAAAGACTTTTACAAAGAGCCAATTATATTTAGACTATACTTTTTCATATCTACACTAAATTTTAATTGAAATTGTAGTACTTAATATATAGTCATTGTTAAAATTACATTCCAAATATTTTTATCTCCCATTTATGTCGGTTTTGATGATTACTTTTCAAAAATTATATTAGCCAACTTTTAAATAAAGAAAAAATTTGTCAAATTTTGTTTGTTAGTATTTTTCTTTTTTCTTATATAAAATGCGATGAGCAAATAAATTATTTTCACCATCTTATCACATGCTTTGAAAGAAAATTTTTGCCAAAGATATAATATTTGCTAATCGGTTAAAAATTGAAGATGAGAAACGCAATAAGAAGATTATGGACATAGATATTATAACTTTAAAACACTATAGACTTCTAATGCAATTAACTTTTAGTGTATTTAGTAAAAGTTGTATTGACAATATAACCACCATTTACAAAGTGACTAGTGGCAGGAATATATTTTTCACACATCATATCATCTGAAAAATCAACTCTCATAATTGTGCTATACTATTTTATGTAAAACTTTTTGTACAAAGTGTATATACAAATAGACTTTTCCTTTTGGTATTTTACCTAGAAAATATCTTTACTTATATATACTTCCTCTGTCCCAAAAAGATATTCTCCTTCTATTTTTCACACACATTAAGAAAACTTAATTAATATTGTTGAAAATCTACAATTTATGAATGTATTTACTAATATACATTTGATTTATTTAATATTTCACTTTATATCTTCTTTGTTATTGATTATCATACACAATAAATACGAGTACTTTAGAAAATTAAAAAATAAAATAAGGAAATGAGAATATAATTTGGGAAGGTCAAAAAAGGAATATGGGAATATCTTTTTGGGACGGAGAGAGTATAATATATACATATATATCGGTAATGTTCATGTACTTCCCGAAGGTGCTATTACAACACCATGTGATGCATGCCACATGGATTTGAAATACACGTGACGTATATCAATGCATGCCACATAAGGTAGGAGGTGCTATAACAGCACCTCTGAGAGGTGTTTGAAGATTTTCAATATATATATATCTTTACATTTCTACCTTAAAGAACATTTAAGAACTAAAAATTTAACGTAGATTTGTAAAAGGTTCAAGTTCTTGGCGCATTCATTGAGAAAGAAAAGAATTTTGAATATTATTATAGAAATAATTGTTTGTGAAATAATAAAACTCTTGGTGCATCTGTTAGAAAGAAAACAGAATTGAAAATCACAAGGATTTTATTTTGCCTACACACATACATATTATTATACATGCATGTATATGTGTCAAATATCTATACTATAAGTACCCTACACTTATAGCCTAAATGTGTGTCATGTGTTATACGTATGTATAATAACATATATGCGTGGGTAAAATAAAATCATCATTGAAAATCATTGCTCGAAGTAACTATTGGTGAAATAATAAATATATTTTTAATCTTTCTACCTAACGTAAGTAAAGACTTGTAACATTTGTTTTAAAATGTAAATTGTCATAGCTAAAAATTAGATGCAACTCTTTACGTATTTGTACTGTTAATATAGACCAATTGTACCCGTGCAACCCCCCACCCAAAAAAAAAAGAACCTCAATATAAGAAGTATAAAATAGAAGAAAGCGCCAAAGCTACATCTTGTGCAATAATGCGTGAAAAATCCCTACCAACATGGGATATGATGTGTGTCTTAGAATCGGAAGAGCCTCGATTAGCTAGTAGCTCTATCAATTTGAACTTCGCGTCTTATGCAATCAATGTGTGATCTATCTCAGTCTACATACACACCTCGATTAGCTAGTAACTCCCATCAATCAAACTTTCACATTACTATAGTTTGAAATTTTTCTTGCACGAGCTGAGGGTACTTTATAGTGTTATATATATGTCCTACATTTTAAATGGACTAATTAAAATAAGTGACCCCACAATTGGTGGGTTGTGGCCGCATCAGTGGCGCTGTAAAAGTAGCATCCACTCGTACTAGAACAACTGAACAAGACTGTATTGAAGTTTTTAAAGTTATTTTTATATTTTTAGTTTATTATTAATTTTTTATTATTATTAGTTTTTTTTGGGCCTAAACATCACCATGTTAAAAGCCTACTTTTGTTGGGCCAACTCCTTATAAATAGCCCCATCCGCCATTTCTTTGGGCGAGGGAGTTGCCATGGCTATAGGTTAGAGTCTCTGACTTTCACTCCCGCTTACACGTTAATGATGTCCTTAATTTATTCTCGGCATTTTGTTCAATCCCATATTGAATTTTTCAGCATTGATCTTGGCTACTCCAAATCTCTAATGTGTTTCGATTTGTTGTGTTTCAGGTTTAAATCATTCCTTCTCATCCCCTTCTCCAGACAAAAATGGGGAAGATGAGCTAATAAAAAAGGTCAGCTTTCCGCCATTGGCGAATGCAAACGATGTCGTAAATGGGGAAGAGATTGGGTTCGACCCGAGTGCGCCTCCTCCGTTTAAGATTGGAGATATTCGAGCATCAATTCCTGCTCATTGTTGGGTTAAGGATCCATGGAGGTCTTGCTCGTATGTTGTTCGAGATATTGCCATCGTTCTTGGTCTTGTGGCGATTGCTTTGCATTTGAACAGTTGGGTTTATTGGCCTGTGTATTGGCTTGCCCAGGGAACCATGTTCTGGGCAATTTTTGTTCTTGGCCATGACTGGTAAAATTCCCCCTTTTTTCCTTCTCTCTATATATTGATTTCTGTTAGCCAAGTTTTTACCTTTTACTGATGCTATGGATGTCTTGATGACAGTGGCCATGGGAGCTTTTCCGACAGCCAAACGGTGAATAACGTTGTGGGACACATCTTGCATTCTTCAATCCTCGTACCCTACCATGGATGGTCAGTCTTCAAGATTCCTTATGTAATGATTCAGATCTCATTTTGCATTATTTACATATATAGAAACTGATTTTTTTGTTCATATCAACATTCATTACAGGAGAATCAGCCACAGAACTCACCATCAAAATCATGGACATGTTGACAACGACGAATCTTGGGTGCCGGTAATGTTCTTCGTCGATTCTTGAGCTTTTCTTGAATCATACAAAAAAAAGGTGGGTTTTGTTTTTATTATTGCTTTTGGGATTATGATTTAGTAATTTCCTTTCTCATTTTCAGTTACCTGAGAAGATCTACAAGAAACTGGATTATTCAACCAAGTTCTTGAGATATAAAATCCCCTTTCCTCTGTTAGCATATCCCCTGTATTTGGTAAGTATGCACTTGAGATTGTGACATTTAAAATGCATAAAAAAATTGTTTGATTGCATTGCACAATGCTAGACATAATTAAGTTTGTGTCAAAATCAATACTAATGTAGACTAGACTGGACGATATTGGACTTGATTAACAACGTGTCAAGAAACACAGACTAAATATGCTTCTTGTTTCTTTGTATTTGGCAGTGGTCTAGGAGTCCAGGGAAAAAGGGTTCACACTTCAATCCATATAGTGATTTGTTCAAAAGCAGTGAGAGAAATCTTGTGCTCACATCAACAGTATGTTGGGGTGCAATGGTTGCTTTTCTCTTTTGCCTATCCATCAAATTTGAGACCACTTTTGTTGCTAAAGGTCTACGGTGTTCCCTACGTGGTCAGTAGAAAAATAAAAATCCCTAGTGATTTCAATTTTTTGATATTTGATTGATTGAGTAACTAAACGTTAGTTTAAATACAGATATTCGTCATTTGGTTGGACCTCGTCACTTACTTGCACCATCATGGCCACGAGAAGAAGCTCCCTTGGTACCGCGGCAAGGTCTAGCAACTGTAACTCTAGCTCTAGTTTTCATTCATGGCACGTTTGGTTGGTAGGACGGAAAAATGTGCCTCTAACCCAACACACAAAACATGCTTTTGAGATTTGTCCAACTGCCTAAAGATTCTTGGTTTAGTTATGGGAATAAGGACATAAACATTGTCTTAATTCTTAATTGTCTTTCTATTTGTCTTAACATTGAACAGGAGTGGAGCTACTTAAGGGGAGGCCTAACCACCATAGATCGTGATTACGGATTGTTCAACAAGATCCACCATGATATCGGCACTCACGTTATTCACCATCTCTTCCCTCAAATCCCACATTATCACTTGGAAGAGGCGGTAATACCTGCTTTTTAACGACATCAAATAAGTTAAAATCTTGTGTACTTCAAATGACAACGTTGGTGTCTAATAAGAGTTTGTTTTCTATACAGACAAGGGCAGCTAAACCGGTGATGGGAATGTATTACAGAGAGCCCACAAAATCCGGACCGATTCCTTATCATTTGTTAAGGAATTTGGTAAGAAGCATCAACGAAGATCACTTTGTTAGCGATGATGGAGAGATAGTGTATTATCAGAAGGATTCGAAACTCTCTTAAAGAGTTTCTTTGAGTTAAGGTTGAGTTACCATTGATTCTTCGATATGTGTTGAGAAAGTTTACGAAATAGTGAATTGAATGTAACTTTTTTTGTTAGGTCGCAGCGTCGTAAAAGGAGGGGTGGTGTCTGTTATATCTCGATCTGTTTGTTTCTTTGTAATCGGATCTCAAGATAATATAAATAACATGTCATTATTTTTGTTGTTTATGGCTCTAATGCTGATTTGTGTTTATAAACAACAATGATTTGAAAACCGTACTGTACATGAAAAAAAGAAAAATTTGACAAAGACTATCTTGATAACCATGTATATAAAATTACAATGATAGTGAGAACAGGTGATCTCCACCTGGTCCTAGTTGTATTGCAATGCAATATTCACTACGGGCAGGCTTGATATTAGATTTTATATAGAAACAACTCAAATTCCAAATTCAGAGCCCGACCACTAATTATTGAAGGCCTCGTCACCCGACATGATTTGATTTTGTCACATCTAAACTTTTAGTTATACAAAGTGTTTGGCAACTTAAATAGATTATAATCTGGATTAAAATCTGAACGTTGCGTCATTTTATTGGTTGTTTTTTGTAAAAAATAAGTAATTACGGCTTGACTGTACTTTTTCACTTTTTAAAAAAATTGAAATCAATGAAATGATGTCGTGTGACAGATTATAATCCAGATTATAATCTATGTGAATTGTCAAACACATTGATAGTGTAGTGCCACCAAATCAGCACTCGGAGTGACATGAGTTGCTGTGTACTGTGTACAATTACATCGATAGAAAAAGAAATCCTTCTCATGTGGGGACTAGGGAGGAAATCACCGCTTATATTGTTGTATGCTAAGATGGATTATAAAGACTAAAAAAATTACCACTCGCTCAACTTGCATAGTAAACTGTGGACGAGATCACCACTTGTGAATTGCGATACTTATGTTAAGATGGATTCTAAAGGCTAAAAACTTACCGTGGCTTAACGCAAAAAATGGAGGAAACACAACCCCAAAACACTATTGTTTATAGCAATGTTTTTTTTTTTTTAAATGTAAAATGTCTTGTCTTGTTATACTTCACGATTTAAGTTGTGCTTTGGGTTAATGTCACCATTAGTCCCTAGTCTCTCAACTTTTACACAATCTTATCCCTATTCTTTTTTCTCACCTTGTAAGTCCTCAACCTTTGATACAATAGTTGGGTCGTCCTTCCGTTAAGGTTTCGTCAATTTTTCCATTAAACCCCTATAAATTGACCATTTTACCCTTATACTTTTAAAAAGTTGGGGACCAAAAGTGAAAATTATCCAAGATTTAAAAAATAAATTTGATAATAAGAAAATTTGACAAAGAAAATAAATATTGTTAACAAATACAAAAATAAATTTATTCTTTCCAACCATATCTCATCCATGTATGTATTTGTGATGTGATTGCATTTTAACATAGATCATTTCCCATGAGAGAAAAGTGTAACAGAATTAATATTTATATTTAAGTAATTGATATATGAAATGTATAGAGAGCAAAACTGCAATTATCATCAATAATAAATCACTGACACTATATGGATTATTTAAGTTCATAATTTTTATTTTTTAACAAAAACTAAATTGTTCTTGCAATGAAATTTTTAGAATAAAAACATCATTTGTTACAAATTGTCATAATTAATAAAACTACAAAACAATATGATAGAAATAAATATTTCTATCATACTTTTCCTTATAATAAATATTTAAAAATAAAAATTAATTCCCTCAGTCTCTCATAGTCAATGAATCCATGACAAAATACAATTAGGGGACAAATACGGACTAGATCGGGTGGGGTTTTTCATTAATATTTATTTTTAATTTGTTTCTTTTTCAAATTTTATTATTATCAAATTTTCTTAAATTTAGAATAATTTTCACTTTTGGTCCCCAACTTTTTAAAAGTTTAACAATAAAATAGTCAATTTATATGAATTTAATGGAAAAATTGACGGAACCTTAACGGAAGGACGAAACCCAACTATTACATCAAAGACTGGGGACCTACAAGGGAAAAAAAGAATGCAGACAAGATTGTGTAAAAGTTGAAAGAGTGAGGATTAATGGTGACATTAACCAGGCAATCTCACTTGAAGTTGTAAATTTTGGTTTGGGTTAATTATACATAACGTTCCCAACCTTTTAAATTATTTTAGATTATGTTCTCAACCTGTAATTTTACTTATGGGTATCCCAAACATTTTCAAAGTGTTATACTTAACACTCCTATGACGCTTTTCGTCTATTTCTACTGTTAAATTGGGAGATATTATGGTAAAATATAAAAAATTGAATATTTTAATGTTTCAATTTAAAAAAAAAAAGTCGGGGGAGACACTCCCTTTGGCTGCCAGAAATGACTGCCATCTGGCAGCCAAAAAGGGGGGGGGGTCTCCCCTCTCCCACCTGTGCTGCCAGAAATGGCAGCACTTTGCTATCATTTCTGCTGCCATTTTCGGCAGCACGGGGGTAGACTCCCCCCTTTTCTGTAAAAAATATCAGTAAAGTGCTATCATTTTCGGCATCACATGGGGGTAGAGATGCCATTTCCAGTTGCCAAAGGGGGTGTCTCCCCCGACTTTTTTTTTTAAATTTAAACATTAAAATATTCAAGTTTTTGTATTTTACCATAATAACCCCAATTTAATGGTAGAAATAGACGAAAACCATTACAAGGACGTTAAGTGCAACACTTTTAAAAGCTTGAGGACGCCCAGAAATAAAATTAAAGGTTGTGAATGTAATCTAAAATAACTTGAAAGGTTAGGGACATTAGATGTAATTAACCTTTTTGGTTTTTACTATAGAAATGTATTATAAATTGATTAGTGTATAATACATTTTGAATTTTGAATTTTTGAGACACGTGGTAAATGCTATAATTAAGACCTCACATATTTATCACATCAAATAACAACTTACTACTTTTCAATAAAATTTAATCAATCAAATTAAATTATATGTCTCAAAAATTTAACTTTTAAGATATATTATAAATCAATATAATTATAAACAATATCATTCCAATTATAAACCGTCAAAATATATTATACGTCCAATGTTCTCATAATTAAACAAAAAAAAAATGGTTTGTCTGGTGTCATGTGGCCTTGAAGATTGTGCCAGGATTTCCAACAAAGGGGCAGGTGGGTGGTAGATTTATAGGACAATTTTAGGGCCACTTATTAAATAAAGAAAGCTGTAAATCTGCAGTTAACAAACGTGCAATTTTTGTCCCTTTGTAAAAATATCTCCCTTACAAAATAAGGGTATGTTTAGTATCGTTTATAATTAGATTGGTTTATAATATATTTTAAAATTTAAATTTTAAAGACATGTGACTTAATTTAATTAGTTAAATTTTAAAAAATTGTTATTTGATGTGTTTTGAGGGTGAGATGTTAATGAGAGAATTTGACAAGTGTCTCAAGAATTTAAAATTCAAAATGTGTTATAATCCATTTAGTTTATAATCAATGTCAAACGGACCATAAAATCCACAAAATCTTGGATCACAGAAATAATAACAGTGGCGTTTGGATCTCATTATAATTTTTTTCTTTGAAGTAGATCTCATTAAAATTTTAACATTGTAACTTTACCTATTATTACTTGCATAAAATATGTAATTATAATTACGAAAGTATTTAATAAATCCCAATTAGTGTGGTTGGAACAAGTGTTGCACATGTTCCAAAACAAAATGTTTAGCGTTTGAATCACACATGTCTCTCCTCTATCTCCCCCATCACCCTATCTCCCCCTTAAATAAAAATAAATAAATAAATAAATTCTAATAACTCATTTCATCTCATTATTATTATAATTTTCAAAGCAAACACCCTTTCACTACTATAGATTTACAATAAAAAAAGGAAATACACTTTGATTTTAGAAAGAAGCGATGCATATGAAAAATATGATAGCATTTTTATAATAAATGGATGATGAATACACGTCAGTTTCGTGTAGAAATTGACGTGTATAAGCAATCGACGCCTATTGTATTGAAGAATACATGTCGTCTTCTTATACTTATTTGCATAGGTTGCTAATGTGTAACATCCCACAAAATTTTAATAACAAATTAAGCAATTTGGCTGTTATTTTGATAATGATGGGGGAATTACTTGAATTGCATCAATTGTAAGGTTACAAGATTATTACTTAAATAAACACCAAGAATTAAAATATGACAACGTGATCGAATTGAATTGCATCGATTGTAAAGTTACAAGATTGTTACCCAAACGAACGCCAAGGATTAGAATACAATTATTGACAAATGTGATCGTTATTTGAGGATGAATAATCACTTGAATTGCATTAGTTATGTCTTACGGTTACAAGGATAATGCTTAAAACTAGAATGGGGCTATTGACAGCGTGATTGTTATTTTGACAATAATTGAATTAAAATATGGTTATTGACAACATGGTCGATATTTTGGCGATCATTAAATAATTACTTGAATAGCAAGATTTCAAGATTGTTACTCAAATGACACCCAAAGAAAGAATGAGATTATTAGCTAGTATAATCTAAAACATGACAGCCTAAAGGTGCAATCATAATAAGTAGAACGATCCTGAATAACATGAATCAAAGTACAATACTTATTTACAAGACAACACAAAGTATAAGGACTTCTTGAGCAATAAACAAGTGAGCCTCGTATTGCCACATCGCCTCTTGAAGCATTCGGCGCCAAATCACACCACTTCTCACATTCTGATTGGCGAAACTCAAAGATTAATTAAAAACAACTAAATCCGGACGACTATAAATTGAGGGAAGGAATGAAGATTTCACAAAAACTCCCAAAAGATCTAGTAAGGTATTTGCATTGTCTACTCTCAAAACTATCCTAAGACACTTGTCTATTTGCCATATTTCTTATTGTATTCAAGATCTTTATTCTCTCCCTCTCACTATCCCTCTCCATACTTATCAAATGCACCATATCCATACTTGTCAAGGGCAATTGTCTTGCCTTTTATTGAATCTCAAGCCCTTCATGAAAGAAATTCATCAAAATGTAATAAAGTGAGAAAAATAACCCTTAAAACCTATCAAACACTTAATTTGGCACTTGGAAAAGGCCTCTCTTCATTTATATAAGAAATCAAACTTGAAACACCACTTTGATTAAGGAATATAAAGATTTTGAGGGCACTTATCAATAACTCGAAGCACTTTTGGAAAACTTAGGTTAAAGAGGTAAGTAACTAATACTTTGATTCCCTTTTTGCATTCTTAAAGTTTTGATAAGATAAACATGATTTTTTATTGAAGTTTTCATGAAATGAACATGGATTTTGATATATTATAAGGAAAGATTGAACTATTGCGTTTGAATCACTAGTTAATGCTCTACTCGTCTTGTCTTTGCTTTACTTTGTTTTGTTCCATATTAGAAGACATCTAATGATACCGAGATCGGCGACGATTAGTATGATATTTACTTTGCTCTTTATTTGAAATTCAGATAGGGGTCAACTGGAATTTGAATGTGGATCCACTTGAATATACATAGCCATAATTGAATTGATAATGAATTATATGAATCTTGCACGCGCTACTGGTAGTAGTTTAACTAGTGATAGTGCCCGCTTATGTATTAAAAATCTTTGTGCATTTCATGATCTTCTTGAAAATGAATCTTTCAAATGAAAAGTGAATCAAAAAGTTTTGTTACTCACTGAGTACTTTGTACCCACTCCTCATTTCTACAATTTTGTAGATGATTAAAGGCATGATCTTTGGAAAGCAAGCTATGAGTTGGAGCATGTCCGCGAACAGGAGAAGAGTTTTGCATGTAGTGGAAAACAGTCTTTGAAGCTACTACAAGAATGCAATTTATAGTTAAAAGGGTAATTTACAGCTAGCGTCCCCACCGTTTAGGTTTGTTGAGATTACGTCCCCAACCTTTAATTTTCATTGTGGAGGCTCCTAACCTTTCAATAGTGTTACACCTAAGGTCCCTCTAACGTTTTCCATCTATTTCCATCGTTAAGGAGAGGGATATTATCGTAAAATAACTAAAAATTGAATATTTTAATATTAAAAGAGAGAGAGAGAGAGAGATAGAAGGGAGAGACCCTCCATGTTTTGCCGAAAATTGCAGCAAAGTGCTGCCATTTCAGGCAGCATAGGCGGGAGAGTCCCCCCTTTTTTGGCAGGAAATAGCTGTCCAGATGGCTACCATTTCAAGCTAAAAAGGGGGGGAGAGTCCCCCCTTTTGGCTACCAAAAAAGGGGGGAGAGTCCCCTTTTTGGCTTCCATTTTTGGCCAGAAATAGCAGCAAAAAAAGGGGGGGAGTCTCCCCCCTGTGCTGCCTGCCATTTCCTGTAGCACATGGGGGGTCTCCCCCCTTTTTTTAAATATTAAAATATTCAATTTTTAGTTATTTTACGATAATATCCCTCTCCTTAACGATGGAAATAGATGGAAAACGTTAGAGGGACCTTAGGTGTAACACTATTAAAAGGTTAGGGGCCTCCACAATGAAAATTAAAGGTTGTGGACGTAATCTCAACAAACCTTAAAGGTTGGGGACGCTAACTGTATATTACCCTAGTTAAAACAATTTATGAGTTTCATACCTTTTATGTTAATAAGTATGCCCATTTCTCTATAGACATATATATATATATATTTGTGGCTTATGATATGCAAAACAAAATGAAGGTGTAATTTTGTATTGATTAGAAACTTACCTTTTAGTTTAAAGGCTTTCCAATAGTTTGTCTTGGCTAGGTTAACCAATAAAATATACCAATTAACATAACTTGTTGTGTTATTCACATTTTATTGAAAACCTAATTGTAATGATTCTTTTAAAAAATTAAACAACTTGTTAGTTTAAGTAATTAGCCTTATAGAATGTTAAACCATCTAAGGCAAAAGCAATTTGATTATTTTATACATCCCGTCCCCACTATTTGTATTGAGACTTTCGCTATAAGAAAAATTAGTTAACTGATATATGTGATTCAAGAATATGTGATATTATTAGCGGGAACGTGACATTATGTATAGTTATAGGCATCGTTTGCTTTATGCACAACCGACGCCTATTGTATTCTACATGAAGAATAAACGTCGGTTGTTTCTAAGTAACCGACGTGTATTCCTTTGCATATAACGCCCCCAAAACACAAGTAGAACCAAAACTCTCACTCAAATTGACATCACTCTTTCACCCACCATTTCTCAATTTCTCAAAGACATCACGCTTTCACTCGAAATTACTTAAAGATACTAGGAAATCGAAACGCGAAGTCTGGACGCACATCCCTCTCTCTCTCTCTCTCACGCGATCCCTCTTCGAAGGTGCAAAATTTCGAATCCTAATTTCTGGGATTTGTGATTTATTTGTTGAAAACAAGTTTCGCAGGTTAATTGGTAGATAATATGTAGTTTCTTAGACTTTATTTCTTGATTATATGCATACATTATTATGGGTATGAGTATAAATTAATTAATTTGTAGAATTTTCATGAATTTGAATAGAATTCATGAATTTTTGGAATTTCATGAATTTTTGGGGTTTTATTTCTTGAATATGTACTTACATTGTTATATGTAAATATAATTTGATTAGAATTCATGAATTTCTAGAGTTTTTATGGAAGTTGGATAAATGATAAAATGCCTCACAAAGTTTTGTTTGAAATTTTTCCACACTAATGAATTTTTTGGGCTTTATTTGTTGATATATACATACATTGTTATGACTACACATGATTTAAATAGTACTATGTATCAATAAGTGTCGGTTGTAGAGTTAAAACCGACGCCTATTGTTCAACTTCAGGCTTCAGTTTCTTCCCAAGAACCGACACCTATTGTCTACTTATGCATCAGTTTCCTTGCCCTTTAGGCTTTCCCAAACAACCGACGTGTATTCTTTTCACTATGTGCGTTGCCGCCAATAGCATTGCCTTTAAAACCGACACCTATTTACCATCATAACAGATGTCTAAAGTATTATTTTATATTAGTGCTTTGATATGTTGCTACAATTGGTATATTTTGCGGGGGGAGAGAGAGAGAGAGAGAGAATAGTGGAGGTGGTCTAGTGGTACAGATATTCACTTTTTAGCACTCTATATATTTTTTTTGGCAAAAAGGTTAATTTCACATATCGTCTCCAATCTTTAGAGTTAGAATCGGCTGGGTCCCTAACTTTGTTTTAGCTCGCTGGGTCCCCAACCTTTCATTAATTTACATATATTATCCTTTTTGATGGTTTCCATCAATTTCACCGTTAACTCTTCAAATAAATTACTATTATGTCCTTTATCATTTAAATTAAAAACAAAAAATTTAAAAATAATAAACTAATAAAAATTATAATTTAAAAAAAAACGAGAAAGGGTGGGGGGACTCCCTCTTTTTTGGCTGCTATTTAAAAAATTTAAGGGGATTGCCATTTCCTGGAGTGGCAGAAAAAGTGCTACCATTTCCGATAGCACAAGGGGGGACCCCCGGCTGTCGAAAAGCAAAAATTTTTATATTTTTTTATTTTTAAAATTTTTGTTTTTAATTTAAAATAATAAGAGATATAATGGTAATTTATTCGAGTAGTTAACGATAAAATTGACGGAAACCATAAAAAAAAGACTATATGTGCGAATTAATTGAAGTTGGGGACCTAGTGGGTTAAAAAAAAGTTAGGAACACAGCTGATTTTAACCTTAAAGATTAGAGACGATATGTGAAATTAACCTTTTTCCAAAAACATGAAAAGATGTTTCATCTTTAAAAAATGGATTATTTCTTTAGCTTCAGAACTTTACTTTAGTATTGCTCTCATTGTAATGAAGTAACATGATTAACACATTTAATTTTGAAATGTATGGTTTCATGTGAATTATATACATTGAACGGTAATTGAATTAGTTATATAAAAAATTATAATAAAATATCCAATTTTTTGACTTGTCAGGACAGTTTACCTCAATCCGGACCAACGGTGAGAATGAAGCCTCGACAACTCGTGGAAAGAAAACCCCACTAGGACACAGGGACCACCATTCAACTAACGGCACTACCCCCAACTTGTGGGAGAATCGAGGCAAATCGAAAAATAATCTTGAAAGATGTGTTATAGGTTTTATATTGTTCCATGCTTATATGACAAGAGATCATTATGACTTATGTGGTGGAATTCACATATGAGTTCTCAATAATCTCTCGACGTATAAATATCTGGTGGTATAATCGCACCAAACATTTAATAGGAGATCGAAACTATATAAATTGGTAGTGGTGGCGTTGTTGTAGATAAGCGCAATTTCTGAAAATTTGAGTGCAATCCCAAGTTAAATTTATGTTTTACCTTATGTTTTCATAGGGTTTATAAATCATTAAAATGAATGTTTTCTAAAATCTATTCCATATTAATATTAAAAACGGACATTTCAAGCAATTTTGTCGTCTCATATAACTTTTGAATAATGAGAATTAAAAAATGTCAAATCGATACTAGGATCTTTCAAAGCGAGAATTTGTGCATACCATTAGAGAGTTTTTCCAAAGAAATGATACGGGCTTCTTCGCATTTTTAGATAACATTTAGTTATATTCACGATTTTTACAAAAACGGAGTCCTTAACAAGGAGTCATTGTAAGTTTGTCTGAAAATTCATACCATTAGATGACATGACATGTAATGTTCTAATAATTGTGTGTGTCTATATATATATATATATATGATGATGATTAAGTAGACAAAAAGGATCCATTCCAAAAAAAAAAAAAAAAAAGAAAAAAGAAAAGGTAGACAAAAAGGAAATTCATCCACCGACACCCAGACAATATTTTCAACGTTAAAAGAAATCTTGTAATTCCTGTCGTTTAAGATTCATCCCCAAAAAGATAGCCGAAAGTTGTTTACTTATTATTTTCATACATATTGTTTTTAGTTTTTATTTTTGTGAAGTAATATTTGAACAATTTCATAATAATTTTGAAAATCCATTTACGGAAACAAGGAGAGAAAAAAATTTGTTAAGGAAGTTCTAAAAATATACTTTCGGTGGTTCCATACTGAAAGACAAACACCTAATAAATCAATCCTCTTAACGAATTAAATAGTTAAGGATTTTTTTTAGATGATAATGTCAAACTACGTTTCGTAATTAAATATTTCAAGAATAAACGAATATATTTGGTTCAATATATATCTAATTAAGTTTTATCCCCGACCACTATTATCTAATTATTGAAAAGTTGTAAGTTTAATGAACTATATGTAAATTCTTCCAAATTCATGTACCATTTATGAATTGCCAATTAGGAGTAAGGTTAGTTTCACAAATCATCTCCAATCTTTAAGTTAAATATCGGTTGGGCCTTCAACCTTTTTTTTGACATCTTAAGTCCCCAACCTTTTATAAATTTACAAGATAGGTCCTTTTTGACGGATTCTGCTAACATTGCTGTTAACTTTCCAATAAAATTACCGTTAAACCCCATAACTTTTTAATTTTAAAAATAACAGATTTAAAATATCAAAATAATAAAAAAATTTAAAAAAAGAGAAAACACCTACCCATCCACCCTACCCCATCCACCCCACCTCCCATTCCCCTCCCCAGAATAGCCGCGGGAAATGGCCTCCGGAATGCTGCCGTTTCCAGTGGCTAAAATGAGAGGGTGAATCCCCCCGTTTGCTGCCATTTCTAGCAGCATGGGGAGAGTCTCCCTCCATTTTGTAGGGGGTGAATCCCTTTTTGGCCGCCAAAAATGACAGCATTCCTGTGGCCATTTTCGGGGGCCGTTTTTGGGAGGGGAGGGGATGGATGGGGTAAGGTGGGTTTTTTTTATTTTTAAATCTTTTGTCTTCAAAATTAAAAAGTTAAATGGTATAACGGTAATTGTAATTTTATTAGAAAGTTAACGATAATATTGACGAAATTTGTAAAAAATGATCTATCTGCGAATTTATGAAATGTTCGAGACTCAGGAGGTTGACAAAAAAAAATTAGGAACCCAGCCGATTCTTAACTCAAAAGTTGTTGCCGATTTGTGATATTAACGTAATAACAGCGATTTGGTTCATTTGCCAGATGTCTGGCGGCATAATACTGTCAAATGTCCTATATAGCATGTTGTGATTAGACAACCCACCAGTGGATGCCAAGTGTGCATTTGGCGGCATTATGCTTGTAACACTCCCCACGTAAATCAATTAATAAATTATTCATTATTAGAATATATCATTTTGTTTTTAAATTTACTAATAGTAAAAACTGTAAGTTGGATCAGAACATCAAACTTTTATTTTACCGTCATCATTAGATCATTTCCCATCTCCAAACGGAGTCAAAACAAAAGAGAGAAATCTTTCCTTGCACAGTTAATACTAAGCTTTTAAATAAGCTACTAGTTATTTATTAAAGCATTACTTTTGGATGAGAGTAGTAATAGTGGTCATTATATTCAAACTTGGTTGAAATTTCCTTTAAAAGTTGGGTACGCAAGTCGTAAATTTCATGTTAAATTATATTCATTTACCAAGTGAGATCAGTAGGCGTAGACATTCCATAGGACTATATACTGGCAATGTTGACCCAATGCATTTCAAACTGATCAGAATGCATAGTCCAATCTTGTATTTCTGTCATTAGATATTCCTGCTCCATTTCTTGAAAATAGGAAAAAAGGAAATGTGAATATCAAAAATATTCAGTGGGTGGAGGTGCTCGGGAGCAAATTTGTTTGAAATAACCTTTATCAATGATTTTATCCATAGTATACACCAAAACCATTTCTATCAGTAAATCTATGATCAGTGATTGGTCATTAATTTCATCAAATAATATTGAGCTCAATATAATCGCGAAACAGCACAAGAGATCTGGATCAATTATATAATCCTTGTCATGATCAATGATCAGTGACTCTATCTTTTGATGGGATTTTACATATATCTATTATAATTCATCGTGCATTCATCCTCCAGACATTTTACTGAAGGAAATGGGGTGTATACATATATTTACATAAACAGAGAGTTCCACCAAGAATTTTAGAATGAAGCATGATAATTATTCAAGATAATTATAAAAGATATTTTCGTGGAAATTTCTATTTTCAAGAAAATTGATAGCTTGAAAATTAATAACTCCACTCACCTACTATTTGATATCGAGTAAATTTGTAAAAGAAATTTTTGAGATCGGAAGAGCTTAATTTCTTACTTATTTTCCTTTTTCTCAAAATCATTGAGTGAAATAGAGTACTTCAGGAGTGCTACCTTCATAATGCATACAAAGTGCTTCAATAGTCATTGGTTAGTGCTTCAAAAGTACTATCAGAGTACTTCTTGAGTATTTCAACAGTAATCTCTTCTAAAGTATTGCTGCAGTACTTCGATAGTGCTTCTAAACCACTATACTGGAGAATTGCGGTATTTACCCCCATAGTACTCTCCAAGTGCTACTGTAGTACTTCAAAAGTACTTCTATATGACTAACTAACACTTCAGAAAGCTAACTAGACCCATAGTGCTTCCAAAGCACTTTGGTACATTCCCAATACACATTGTAAAGAGCATCAAACAACACATTGTAAATTGATGACCCAAAAAAAAATGAAACATAACATCTATCTAAAATTTTAAAATTTGACTAATAGAAACTTCAAAAAAATTAACAAGTATTAGATTGATTAGATGAAATGTTGAAATTTCCTTTTTATTAGTTACACCAATTTGAACCTAAAATACTTCAATTGCTACTATAAATTTTCAGTATTTCAATTTAAAAAAAAAATGTTGATGGGTTTATGAGGCGAGGCTACCCTGACCCAAACCGATCTCACCCCGAACCCCCAGTAGGGTAGACTATTGTGCCCCAAACCTTCTTTTATTACCCGAGTAAGTGCAGTGTGACGATCCTATTAGGGGTATGTCCCCACGGATTTGTGGGTTAGTAGGTCAAATTGCCATATCTAGTGGTGATTACAAGCATTTAATGTTTGACCAATGTGAGGCATTTGCAAATATTATTAGCTGGTGTTAAGTATAAGCTGTTTCACTTTTTGCTAGCTTAGTAATGTCATACAAAAACAAAGACTAACTTTACATTAAATGTTATTATACTTCCAACATTAAAGTGATAAGGCTTTACAAGTTGTCTTCCAACTGTCATCAATGACTCAAAATGTTTAGATCATCAGGTCAAAACTTCGACAAGTTGGTGAGGTGACCTGGTGGGGCCACCCAAGGGGGCCATATGTACCAAGTCACCAGGCTGTATACTTGACCCATGGTAGTTGACCTTGACCCAGTCTAAACAGGGTCTAGCCCAAGTAGCTAGTCTATGGTCGTTCGATCTTTAAAATCCCTTATTCGAGTTCCACGAACCTTGAGTTGTGCGGATTTTTCCAACATTTATGCTGGTTTATTTATTTCTTCGCGTTGCGCTTCATTAGAATGTATGCATATGCATTTATACCATTTATAATTTAGATTGTATTTGTTTAAAAAAATGAAAACTAATATTTTTCTTTATAGCCATATAAATAATTATTAAATAATACTAGTTAAACCACCCGTGTGTTTGCACGGGTAGAAAAACTCACTACAATATATTATTAGATAGTTAACATAAATCTGTAATATTTACACACTGTAGAAAATATAAAAATACAAGTATACATTAATTGAATCAATAAGATCGATCGATTTAGTAATCATAAAGTTAATGATCGTTTAAAAGACAACATACATTTCATGATCGTCTAAAAGATAACATATGTTGATTAGATAACTAACCTAATAGGTCGGTCATATATATATATATATATATATACCATCCTCAAAAGTACCGAACTCAACAAGTTAGTGGAGACAAGCGATCCTTATCACACACGTGGATGGTTATCAGATACACGTGGATGCCAGTTAACACATGGACCAGACACGTAGAGCACATGCCCCGAAGTGCTCCACTTAGCCAGTTTTTCTATAAATACCCCCCACTATGTTGAAAGGGGGGATTCTTAGATCTAAAAAAGTTATACTTTAATTACGAAATTTGTATCTTGTAATTAAAGAAGAAAGAACATTCCTGAATTATTAAATTGTTGAAGACGGTTTAGTTTCCAGCATAAATCATTGTCAACAATTTGGCGCTAGAGGAAGGGCCGGTTAACAGCCACAACACTGCCATGAGCGCTACTATGAGTAAAAATCAGTCTATTGCAGCCAAGTCTCTATCTCGCACAATGAAGGACGAAGATCCCATCCTAGCTAGTGGACCAGCCGCCGTTCCTAGTCCAATTCCAACACAGCCACCGTCTCAACCTGTGGTCGATGAAATCCTACGAACCATGCAACGCATGCAGCAACAACTGTATCAAGTACAACAAATACAACAGTGTCAAGCCTAGAAGTGCATAAGAGCTGACCCATAAGAGATATAATCAGCACAGCGGGGACCTCATGAAGAAGCTGGAAAGAGCGTCAAGGTGGACACTCAGAGACCGAATCCCAGCTACGTTGGTGAGAGCCCACATCCGTCCAATGCTGAGATAATTGTACTCTGTGGCAAAAATGCCACTGGACGTTCAAAATGTCCAAGATCGATAGTGTCAAGATCGGCCATGAAACAGCACCTGCTCCGCCCGGCGGATAAAGCTAACGGCCAAAAAAATGAAAGATTTCAAGCCTCGCAATACCAAGACATGGGGCTAACACACCCATCCAAACGTGCGAAGACAGAGCTGTTAGAGATGAGGCATCGACTCGCCGAACTGGAGAGGAAAGACACTGAAACCCCTCAAGCAGGATATTCTGAGCGGAGGCCTTCCCGCTTCAGTGTAGACATCCTACAGACCCCATTAACAAAGCTGAAGTTACCGCATATGCCACCATACATGGGGGAAACCGACACGAACTCCCACTGAGATAAATTCATGTCGTGGATGGAACTGCAAGGAGCTGGAGAGGCGGTCATGTGTAGAGCGCTCCCGACACTCTTGGAGACATCCCAGCTAAGTGGTTAAGAGAACTCCCCCAAAACTCAATTAAAAGCTGGGAAGAGCTATCATCGCAATTCTTGTCACAGTTCATGCGGGCAAAGATCAGAACATCACCAAAAGAAAAATTGGTAACAGTGAAACAAGGTGCCACTGAGACATTAAAATCCTATCTGGACTGCTTTAACAAGCAAGTACTAGAGACAGAGAAAGTGACAGATGACACTCTGTTGATGGCCGTCCTGTCTGGATTACAGAATGAAAGCCGGTTCTGGTGGTCAGTCCATGAGGTCGGACCCAAAAGCTACCAGGAGTTCCTAAAAATGGCGGAGAGATATATAAGCGCAGAAGATGCTACTGGTTGACCTGCCAATACGAAGACAACCCCTGATATGAATACAGGAAAAGGAGGTAGTACTTCGACAGAAGCTCTAAAATCTCTCAGAGAATATGGGAAGAAGAAGGAAACCAGGTATCAAGAATGGGGAAAATAAGTAAGCCAAGGGCGACAAACTTTTACTACCTTGACCGCTTCACCAGAAGAAATTTTCACACAAATATCTCGTGAAAACATCTTGCCCGAACCGAAACCTATGTGGACTCAGCCTTCCCAGCTGAACCAAGACAAATATTGCCGGTATCATCGATCTTCGGCCATGACACTAACGATTGTCGCGATCTAAAAAGGGAATTGGAACGCCTCATTGAAAAAGGTATTTGAAAAAATTCGTGGCACATCACAACCCGGTAATAAGGAATTCCCATATATGGCTCCGAAACCAACACCATCTACAAACCAAAGTCGGGGAGGGACTGAGATTCATGAGATTCAAACCCTGATCAACACAAACTCCAACTCTTTACAATCACGAAGGCGGAGGCGTCAACTCATGAGACAGGCTAGGAATAGTTACCAAGCCTGCGATATCTCTGAAAGAATGGATCTACTGAAAATATCAGTTTCCTTCTCAGAAGAGGACGCTAGGGATGTGTTACAACCCCATTACGATCCCATGGACATATCATTAAATATTGAAGGATTTAAAGTCCATAGAGTACTGGTTGATACATGAAACTTCGTCAATATCCTTTACCTCAACGCATAACATTAATGGAAGGTCGGTTAACTTAGCTCACTCCAGAGTCCAGCAACATCCAGTTTACCAGAAACTCAAATCACCCACTGGGACAAGTTTCCCTGATTGTGGAGATGGGAGTCTTCCCGAGGATAAGGCATTTCCAAACTGACTTTATGGTGGTAAACATTCCATCAAATTACAACGCGATATTGGGGAGACCAATCCTCCAAAAGACGAAGGCCGCGGTCTCAATTTACCACCTTTGCCTTAAATTCCCTACGCCATTTGGAACTGCATCCATCAACGGAGATCAGCGCGTAGCCATGGAATGTGATCATGGGATCCGACCTACACAAGTCAATGTATTAACTCCCAACAACAAAGTTAATGAATACTCGACAGAAGTGGACCCTCGAGTGGGCAGTAAGAGGAAAACCACTAGTCTCAAAGGAGATTTGGAAACCGTTAGTCTACTAGACGACCGACCTAAAATAGAAATCCAAGTAGGTCGTGGGTTAGGAGAACCAATGAGAAGGAATCTCATAAAATTCTTAAGAGAGAATCTAGATGTATTTACCTGGACCCATTCGGACATAGAAGGCATCGACCAATCCGTCTCGTGCCATCACCGAAGGTTGGGACCCGAAAGGTCAGGGGCTTTAGCAAGGGAAGTCGCTAGGCTATTAAGCAATGGATTTATAAGGGAAGCACTGTACCCCCAGTGAGTGGCAAACCCAGTCCTGGTACTTAAAACAAATGGGACTTGGAGACTCTGTATTGACTTTACCGACCTGAACAAAGCATGCCCAAAAGATAGGTTTCCCCTTCCTCACATCGATCAGATGGTAGACGCTACAGTTGGACACGAACTGATGACTTTCATGTATGCGTATTCCGGCTATAATCAAATACCCATGGCTCCCAAAGATGAAAAACTGACTTCGTTCTTCACAGATAGAGGATTGTACTGCTACAAGGTGATGCCCTTCGGTCTGAAAAATACAGGTGCTACCTATCAGCGACTCGTTAACATGATGTTCCATCATTTGATTGGAAAGACAATGGAAGTTTATGTAGACGACATGCTGGTAAAAAATAAGAGAGCTGCAGATCACCTCACCCATCTGGAAAAGGCATTTAATGTCCTTAGAGCTTACAAGATGAAGCTAAATCCAAAGAAATGCTCATTCGGTGTTTTCTCCAGAAAATTCTTGGGATATATAGTAAGCCAAAGAGGAATTGAAGCCAACGCTGACAAAACCCAAACCCTCGTACAAATGAGATCCCCAACAACTGTGAAGGAGTTCAGAGTCTAACCGGCAGATTGACCGCACTGAACAGGTTCGTCTCACGGGCTACCAACAAATGCAAGCCATTCTTTGATGTCATCAAAAAAGCTAACAAATTTCAATGGACATCCGATTGTGAGGAAGCATTCTAGGAAATAAAGAAGCACATGGCCTCACCACCTCTATTATCGAAACTGGCCCCCGGAGAGACCATGTTAGTGTATTTAGTAGTCTCATCAACAACAATAAGCACGGTCCTCATTAGATCAGAGTTAGATGTGCAACATCCAATTTACTATGTAAGCCAAGCTCTCCATAATGCTGAGCTCCGTTACTCGCCGATGGAAAAGTTGGCTTTCTCACTCATCATGGCTTTGAGAAAGTTAAGACCTTATTTCTTGGAACACCCAATCCAAGTACTGACCAACTAACTGTTAAAACAAGTACTCTATCAACCTGAATTGTCTGGCAGGCTAATAAAGTGGACGGTCAAATTGGGACAATACGACCTGCATTCTGTCCTCGCCATGCTATCAAAGGACAAGCCCTGGTGGACTTTGTTGTCGAATTTACACCGCCGCTTCAAGAGGAGAGTACCGATGACCGCCCATGGAGATTGTATGTAGATGGCTCATCTACAGAAAGCCGAGCTGGTGCCGGAATTGCACTAATCAGTCCAGACCTCGAATACTACAATCAAGCTCTGCAATTCGGTTTTCTTGTGACCAATAACGAAGCTGAGTATGAAGCCTCAATCGCAGGATTAGAAATGGCCCGGGCTATGGGGGTCAAATTTGTAGAGGTAAAGAGTGATTCTCAGTTGGTAGTAAATCAGGTACGAGGGATCTTTGAGGTCAAGGAGGAATCACTGAGGCCGTACCATAAGCTCGCTCTTGCCGAACTGGCGAAGTTTACGTGAGCCGACGTAACAAGGGCGACATGTTGAAATGCGTGCCCATAGCCCTGCTAAACTGGCCATCGCTTCAGAACGGGTTGGTCAACCAGGTACAACCATCCTCGAGGATAAGGTCGGCTCACTTCACTATAGTTCAAGGAGAGTTATATAAGCGAGTTTTTTCGACCCTACTACTAAAGTGCTTAGGACCAACGGAGGCACATCATGCGCTGGAAGAGGTACACTAGGGGACATGTGGGAACCACACTGGGGGCAGGCTCTCGCTTGCAAACTTATCAGGTAGGGATATTGCCAACCCTCAAAAAGGACGCGATCAAATTTTCCCAAATCTATGACAAATGCCAAAAATATGCACCTCTCCTGAGAAACCCGCCTACAGACCTAACTTTGGTGATGAGCCCGTGGCCTTTCGCCAAATGGGGAATAGACATGATCGGCCCACTACCAACAGCAAAAGGCGGAGTTTGGTTTGCTATTGTTGTCGTTGACTATTTCACAAAATGGGCGGAAGCCGAACCTTTGGCCAAAATAACAGAACAGAAGACAATTGATTTTGTGTAGAAATCTCTTATATGCCGCTTCGAGATACCACATTCCATTGTCACAGATAATGGAAGGCAGTTTGACAATGAACACTTTCGAAATTTCTGTGAAAGTAGGATCTGGAAGCACTTCTCCACACCTAACCACCCCCAATCGAACGGTCAAGTAGAAGCGGTAAACAAGGTCATCAAACATACCCTCAAGACCAAGTTGGATGGGTTAAAGGGTCGATGGGCACAAGAGCTACCGGACGTATTGTAGTCATACCACACTACAGCCAGGTCCTCCACAGAGGAAACCCCTTTCAGTCTCACCTTTGGGACGGAAGCTTTAATCCCAATCGAAATGGAGCTCCCTACTTTCAGAGCCAAACATTTCGACCAAGAACTCAACCTCGATCTTATTACCACCGAACTCGACCTCGAGATCGGAAGAGCGAGCTTGCGGCTATAAAAAACGCCACCTACAAGCAAAGAAGTGCGCGATATTATAACTCTAAGGTGAAGATTAGGGCGTTTGACATAAGAGATTTAGTCCTTAGAAGGGTATTTCAAAACACCAAAGATGTAGTCGCCGGGACCTTAGCTCCGACCTGGGAATGACCTTATTTAATTTCTGGTATCTTGGAAAATGGTGCTTGCAAGCTTGAGACTCTAGAGGGCAGCCCCTTGCCGTACCCATGGAATGCCGAGCACCTCAAGAAATACTTCAGTTAGTTAGAACCGACGTGCTCTTATTTCGAAACCTCATAAGGTTATTTTGCTGCACTGTAAATATTCCAGGAGCTCGGCTAAAAATTGATAAATTTATAGGCTACGCTCCAATTCTTTTGTAATACTAAGAGGCTATAAGCCAAGTGCAAGTTTTATACTTTTCACAAACTGAGGGTTGATTTTATATAATTAACTATGCTCTATTATTCATACATTGCGTGAGTAAAAATTACCAATGCACCAACAATGAAACTCAGAGCAAGTAATTGCAATTGATACGAGTAAAACCAGAACGGTATATGAACTTTTAATTTAATATTTACATACGGAGTAAAGGCTTTATAAAAGCCTACAAAAACTGCTGACCAACGACAAAAAAAAAATCTGAGGTCAGTTTTCTTGATTCCCGGTAGGAACTTCATTTGTTTCAGCTCGCGAGTCTCCCTCCTCAGCCGGAGCATCAGTCAGTCCTTGTTTCTCCTTGTAGGCTTCCAGCTTCTTACGCAGGAACTCAACAGGATTGCCCAGTTTTTGAGTCTCAAGGTGTCGATGATCTCGTCATACGCGGCCACATAAGTAAGGTTAAGGTCAGTGTTATACCCCTCAGAAGTCTTGTACTCCTCAACAGCAGACTTCTTAGTAGTCATCCTGACCTCTTCAACCTTCTTTTGGAGTTCGGCAGCATGACACCTCTCCATTCCCTCCCGAGCTAATTTTTCAGTCATGGCAAGTTTTTCCATTTCCAGAGACTTAGCCATTAATCTCTTTACCTCGCTCTCCGCCTTCGTCTGTTTAGCAAGTTCAAACTTTACGTTCAAATTAGAATGAGCGAGCTTCTCCTTTAATGCTTCCACCTCTTCCTCTCGGTCATTCTAATTTGAACGTAAAG